>PQWD01007720.1:0-147137 GCA_019425675.1 Leucinodes orbonalis | reverse complement strand
ACAACTACAAATAAACTTCATAATAACTAGCTGTATATCGATTTTAAATACTTACAAAAATGTTAGCGTAACATAATATGGCGATATATTTGATGGCATTCATATAATACCTGTATGTACCTATTGCCGGTCGCCAGCAGCTATTTGTTCACGAATTCCTTTATCGACTATTTGTGTGCTATTCATTTATTGCGCTTTCACACGAAACGGGTGTGCTGGTAACTACCAATCTGTTGTATAAGGACGCACGTCACGTTACGCTATTTAGTTTTTATGGTGTTACGTGGTTCAGTATCCTAAACATAGAAAAACCAATATTTTGAAAAAACAAAATCAGTATAAGCATTTATAATCATTCTTACTGTTGTTGCTTTTATGATAATATTAATATACAATATTAGATAATTATGAGACGGTCTCTGGCCTTACGGACTTGCGAAAGGTCGATGGTGAAGGCTGGATGAGAAAAGCGGAGGCCCTGGATATCGGATTCAAAAATGGAGGAGACCTATACGTAAATTGCGATAGGTCACATTTCGTTAATTCGGTATTTTCCACCACCCGCAATATAATACCAAACCATATTTTTATAAAAGCGCACCTTTTATATGTGTTGTTTCATTGATCACTCTTGCTTATTTGCATTTATAAATACATTGAAACCAATAAATATGAGGTCAATTGATGATAGTGAGCAATGACGTATACTATGGTCGAAATAGGTCATGACTTCACCATCATAGTTACTAACGAGTGGCGCGGGTCCTACAGAACCTACCAGAATAACGATGTGATATTATTACGTTAGTAGATAGTTAAAGATTTTTTTATGATAATTACATTAAAAATAATAATTTCGACCTTTTTAAGGATCAGCATGAATATTTATGAGCCACGAACAACCACATCTGCAACGGTCTCATAGACCCACCAGGCATGGCACGTGACTTTCGGCCACCAGGCATGCCAAGGGTTAGTTAGGATAATAATAAAAATAGTAAGCGTATTATTGGCCTCCTTGACAAGTCACGCACGGCCAGGCAATTAAATAAGTTCCCGGACCATCAGTACCGACCTGAGAGATAAGACTTAACTAAACAATTTTAAAGAAAATTTGATGAAATTATTTCACCGATATTTACAGTCTCCTCTCAATACAAAAATAAAAATCTTCATATCCTTTTCCATGCAAAATACGTACAAAGTTAATTTGACAAGGAATTATTACATTTTTACCGCTTTACTCAATTTTTATGATCTGTGAACTGATTAAATTTAAAACTGTTATATAAAAAACGTTAAAAAGAAGGAAGTGGTTATCGCTTGAGACCTTTATGACATCTAAAAGCACTTCCCAGTTATTATGGAAGAATAAATAAATTTAAGGTAATAGTTTCAAGACTTGGAAGAGAATCCGCTTAAATAACATTATTCCTCTGGCTATCTGCGCTATGATGCAAGCGCGCCTTCAATTGCTAAGGGAGTCGAAGAGAAAGGACTTTTATAATAATATATATTGAGGACATTTCAGCGAGTAGTTCCTTAATTAAAACGGTAATTCAATATTTGTCTTGATGAGACTGGCAATATGAATCTATTTTTAAATATTCCGATGAAGATAACGTCTATTTGGTATCGATTCTCGTTGGAAAATGCGCAGTACTTAGTTATCATAACAGTAATTATTTTGAGCTTCTAGCTATTCATCTGCGGTTACGCCCATTTATTCAATTGTCAAAACTGTCCCTTTAAAAAAATACTTAACTCGCAAGGAACATGCACGTGTTTTCTTCTGTGACTCATATGTTAATGCCTGAGCTCAAGCAGATGCTGGATGGATGGTGAGATCTGAAATGAAAAGAATAAAAGAAAATAATTAACAATATAATAACAGTGCCTATGTCCAGCATCAAGTCATGGAGTTCATAGCAACTCTACGCTATTTTCCCGTGGTTTTCCTTTGTTTGGACGATACAAAAACGTTGCAATATGAAAAATACGCTACAGTTCATGAGGAGATAATAAATGTTACTAAGTATAAAATTAATACACATATGTGTATTATAAATATCAAACCTACTTTCAAGAAGTTTTAAAATATTTTTTTAATTGCTTCCATAAGATTCATTCCGGCAATTTATTTAACATTCCCTATTCGTAGCATAGCAGATCAACTGTCACAAAACGCTGAAGTGCTGTGTGATGAGCAGAGCGTCGGATAACGCACATATATTTTTGGAAAATTCGAAAACACATTGGTACGTGGCGGGATTTGAACCTCAGTCCTCCCTGCAAGAGGACAACAGTCCACACCATTGAGCCAACGACGCTCACCATATTACCGTCATTGTCTATATCTATTAAGATATCCGTTGCGACTGCATCCAGTAAGACCAAAACTTGCGACTCAACATGATTTTTAGGGTTTAAAAATAATTTTGTATTAATAGATTTGCCTCATACTACATTTGGGGGATCACGAATAGTTTCTTTTTTTTATCGAATTGCCAATGTTCTCGATTTCACCATGTACAACACAATATTTAATGATCAATGCAGAAAAGCTGTGGGAATGTGGGGCCGTAACTATCACGCGGCCTTAATGCCGATTGGTGGGTTTTGTAGAATACCATCTAAAAGTAAAATTTACTTCTATATTAAATAAAGGTTAACTATATATGTTTTGGTCACTCATCTGATGAACCACCCTTGCGATAGGTGACGCATGTCAACGTGTGCTTGTCAACACATCCCACGAGCTACATCCATCGAGCTGACAAATTATTATGTACAAAAATGATTCTCTACGTAGATGAAGTGGCTTCCACCCCAAGTCGTTTTGTCTTTCCGTTACGTCATGATTAAGCTGTTGAAGCAATTTTAATGAATTTTGATGAACGGATAAGTGGCCACTTGGTGAATATAAAAGCGTTTGTTTGTCGAAATATAAAACATAAAAGGGGATACTGGATGGGATGAAAGTTTAATTATTTTATTTTACAATAAGCTTTATTAAACGAGTATTATATCCTTAAATTTTTAATGTTAATGAGTCTCCTAAGAGATAAAACACGAAAATATTATATCTGTAAAAGAGAACTAAAATTACCAACATAGCGGATCGGCAATTTGAAGTGGCAGTGGGCTGGTGACGTATGTCATAGGACCTATAACCATTGGAGCGGACGAGTTCTGGAGTAGAAATCTCTCTTTGGTAAGCGTAGCGTAGGACTACCATAGATTTAGAATTGTACCGCGCGCTTATAATATGTATGAAGACGACCACCAGTACGACTGGCCGAAGACTTGCGAAAAGTCGTTGGTGGAGGCTGGATGAGAAAACGGCGTACTCTGGAAAACGGGAGAGATCTACGTCTAGCAGTGGACCATAACAGTTTGAAGCGAGAGAGATATAGTCTTTATACGTATGCGTCAGCTAAACATAGCGTCCCACTGTAAGGCACCGGCCTTCGCAGAATTGTTACAGGGTGTTTTGGTCATAGCCTCGACCACTAATCTAAGATAATCAATCATGACTAATTTCATGGAGAGTAATATTATTTTATTAGGGTAAAAATATGAGTCACCTATCTAATGGCCGCTCGTGGCTATGGCTGCTTAACATAGACGGTCATCAGCTGAACTTGGTAGTTGCTGTGAAACTAAGATCTTTCTCAGTTCATCAGTAAACAAGAAAGAAGAAGTCATACAAATAATGGAATCCAAATTGCTACGGTTATCTAATTAGAGACAAATTTAAAACCAAAAATAAATAAATTGTTACGAACCTCTAGCAATTCAGGGCAGCACTTAAGTTTCAGTGAAACGAAAGCATAATGCATTTAGTACCTGACATTGCAAATGGAAAATATTATCTAAATTCTAGCGCTACTAAGAGGCACGTCATAAAAATAATTCCTAAGGGATATTACACAAGAAGCAAGTACTTGGGATTCCACGTCAAATTCCCGGTTTCGGTTTTCTTTATGTTTGAGGAAGATTTATACGACAATATATTTCGTGTATTATACTTTCCGTGGTGGAAGTGATCTCTGCATACTTATTTTGGGAACCAAATATAACCTGATGATTCTGTATGGTTGCTTGGAAGAGATGGCTAGTTAGCAACAAGCTGCCATTTGTAATTTTTATGTTTATTGTTAACGTACTCTAAATTGTTCATTGTCTTGGCATTGCACAATAAAGAATAATTTATCTATCTATCTAACGTCACTCATGGTCATGGTACATCCTGCAAAACAGCAAATAAATTTTGAAATACTTTTAATAATGTATGCAATACAAGTTTAAAAAAATAGTAAAATTATAAATAGGTTAAGGATGTGGATGGATTTTAGGTACAAACAAGGCCTTTTTAAACGTATCTTTAATTAGGTTTTGTAGGTATATTCTACCCAAATCTCACTTTGTGTTCTGTTTATAAGCAAGTAGTGAACCACTTTTACCTAGATGGTTTTCTATGCCTATAAATTGGATACCAAAAGTATATTACCTTTTCTTATTGTTTCAGGGACGTATGTTTTCATTTGTTCTCTCTTTACACATATTGTTTGCCATAGATATAAAACTTTCACTTACGTTGTGTCAGAATTCTTAATCATGTTTTATAACTTTAGTCTCTGATCTGATGTCTGTGCACACAAATGTTTGTAATGATGGGGATGACACGAGAATTCAATAGATATGATTTTAAAGTTACTTAAACCTTGCATTATAGAGACTAATCCTTATATTATTGTGTTAATTGAAGTAATGGCAATTTACCAAGAACCATTTTGTAAGACAATTTATTAATAAACGCTTTTCTATTTCTATACAACTTAGGTGTGGGTCTAATTAGCGCGCAATTTTCCAAGCCTCTTAAGAGATCCGTGTCCCTTGAGGTTTTCATTTATATGTCAAACGAGTGATGATGAGTACGATACGAGTAAGGCATCAGAGTTATAATTGTAAAGTTAATTGTTATGAACTTGTAAAGAACCCGCGATGACTTAATTATATTAAAGCGTTTAAAATTTGACGATATTATTTTAGAAATCGAGTAAAATGTTGCCAAGACGATTACATAAGGATTGCGCTATTAATATATTAGATCTCATATAGAGCCAAGCTTCTGAATCTACACAGCCTAACTCTACTAATCCTTACTTCAACAAATTTTGATGATCATCAGTGTGTCAGTGACAAATTGTCAAAGACGTTTTGCCGTCAGATGAACGCATGTTAGTAGATAAAAAAAAACATTTAAGTTTTTGCTTTATTAATTTAAAAATGATAAACAAAAATTATAAAGCTTTAAAGAATGCGGGTACACTCTATTGTAGGCTTAATTGACATACGTCCCAATAAAATGACCTGGTTATTCAAACTCAAACTCATCCTCAAAATATATTTTGAAGTTCCGTTTATTTCCACCGAAATAACTCAGAATTATTATTATTGTTTCACATTTCGTCCCCTTTTTAAGTGAGTGTAATGGAGTCGTGCACAAAAATAAAGAACGTTTCCCAAATGTCTACAAACATTTTCAACAAATGCAAATATCAAACGGGCTCCCTTCGCCTTCACTCAAATGGATTGTCTCAAAAGGTTGCGGTCTAAGTGTGCACTTGACTTCGACGTGTAACAATGTATATCTACGTAATATTAAATTTGTTTAGGATGTTTTGTTTCTTGAACGATAAGGCTTTTGATTGGGCAAAGTGAACGTAGATTGGTTCATCTAAACTGTAAGTACTTAATTAATAATAAAATAAGCCTTGGGATTTCTGAGATATGATTTGTTTAAGGGTGACGTGTCTCAAATAGCTCTATTTATTTATTCCACCTGAAAGTAATGCTTTTAATGTGGATGTGTTCCAGATGAAGGGTTAACATTGTTATTGACTGACTTAAATAAGTAAATAATGCACTAACTGTCAAAATCAATATTTATATAGCTATAATTTCATGTTTATGTTATATTGCGACGCCCTTTCAGTTTTCCATATGTTTACAACCCAATAATGTAAGATCATATGCAAATGCAATGCAATGAAATAAATAAACACCTGGATACATATCAATATAATTACTAGATAACCCAGAAAGATTATTTTGTATCCCATTAAAAAACTTAAGTAAGTTTATTGTTTACTGATCTCATAATGATCTAATTGCAGGAATAGGGAACTAATATGTATGTTTCAGATATAATTACTCGTAATATGCTAGCCGGATTAGAAAAATTATAAGGGTGCGGCTAGTAAGGTCGATGTAATGTAGTGTACTTGGCACGTCTTGTGCTGAGGCTGCCGTAGAATACCAAAAGCTAATAAATACACTCCAGATGGCTAATATGTTGTAGTTTAAGTCTGTAATTAGTCGTTAGCTACTTACTGTGGCGAGGGCATGACTGGGGTTTTAATGTGGATGCTTAGAATAATGGTTGCAGTGGAATGCTTTTGTAAATGGCCTACCTTTTATTTTATGTCCACCAAACTTAAGATTATAACGTAACATTTTTGGCAGCAAGTAAAATATTCTGGAAAAATATCATGTGTCTAATAAAAAAAAGTGAAACTGTAAACCAGCGGTCAGCAAATTTTGTTATTTGAAACATATAAGATACCTTACCTGGCAACCTTAAAAAGTGCGAATCACATTAAAAAATTACACACACTCAATACATTTCAATGTTCTCTGGTATTGCCATACATAGTAAGCGTAGCGCGCTTATTCTAAATCTATTGGTATTGCAAACAAATGCACACAGGCAGTGGTGTCATTTTACATTAGATGAGTGGTTGCTCGTTTGACTCTTGCATAAAAAGAAATGCATAAGCAACCGATTGCTGATACCACTATACTATGTAGTGTGAACATAATTATATATATATATTATTTACTTATTTATTAGTAGGCAATAGCAATAGAATGTTAAAATATTAGTTGGTACAATCAGTATTGAGTTGTCTAGGTAGGTATCACTGTAGTGCCAGATATCGTCATATCAAATATTAATGTGTTGCACTTCTGTGTTTCGGGATGAGCGTACTGTAGCTAGTAAAATTACCGGGTATAAGAGACCTAACAACATCACCAGTGACATGAGCAGTGCGGCATTGATGGAGAATAATTTCATTTGGAATTGAACATAAATTTGTTTATTTACTCTTTACTTCCAAAAAAATTCTCTTCAACTCACAGTGGTCTGAAAGTTTAGCCTTACATAAGCTTTGAATCAGTCCCTTTAAAATTATTATGAGCAGATGAGATCTGGAGTGGAGACAGCGTCTTGGCAAGCCTACCGAGGACTTCCACCGACCCGATGGACCAACGTCTTGCGAAAGGTCGCTAGTAGAGCCTGGATGATAAAAATAGAGGACTGGGATATCAAGCGTAATATGGGTAAGACTTCTGTCTAGCAGTGGACCGCAACAGGTTCAAGATAGAGAAGGAAACTCATGAGGTGATGCTAACCTATGGTTACATATCAACACACATTAAAAATACTGCTAGACAGGCCAGAAACTCTCTAAAAGTCTCTGCATGAACCACACTTTTGAGCCACCAACGCTCTAATCACACAGCGCTATCTAGTCCCAAACTAAGCTAAGCATTAGCGTGTAATATGGTTACTAAACAACGGTTTTTTGGAAACAAATACATATTTTACAAACATAATATAAAGATTAATACAAACAGACATGCTCATGCACACAATTGTTTGTACTGCCCGGGGATCGATACCAGAATTGTTACATATTCAAAATAAAAAAAATTGACGGAATGGCCTATCGTACCCTCCGAGACACGGCATCATCTTTATTTTCAGTCAATCAAGGGATTCAGACTGTAATGACCTACGAATCCTACAAGGAACTAAGGAAAATCGCACAAAGTGCATTTTATTCGTTCCGTTGGATTCGAACATAGGACTAATGGTAAAACAATTGATTTACTGAGAGGGCACAAATAGGTGCATATATATTAGATATAAATATTAAATATAAAGGGGTTCAGACATTTTCCCTTAATATTTAATTTCGGAAAAAAAACTTATTGCTCCTTTTTGATGAAATATATTACTATTCCTTGTTTCGATCAGGAATTTTCAGTAACCCATCCCATCCCTACCTAAACCCTTCTCGGAAACCATTTTGGGTAGGTAGTAACACGATCATTTTTATGAAGATAAAATCGGCGAATTCCGATTGCGATGAAATTGAAATTTGAATGATACCTTAGTCGCCTTTTATTCAATTCGATTTAATGTAAATAAATTTACAAAGCCATAAGTATAAATTCTTGAAGCGGCTTTATACATGGAAATTATTTTAGGTTGAGAAGTCAAATAATACAGCGACTCAGTGCAGTATATTTGTGTGCATGAACAAGAACATAGTTTCTGGTCTGGGTGTTTTCTTATATTTTGAATAATTTGCTACGTTAATATGTACGCATATACTTATTATTCTTATTAAATTCGAATTCGTATCGCGCAATAAAGCGAGCTATGCTCGGGGTCTCTCTTAGGGATAAGATCAGAAATGATTTAATCCGTAAGAGAACTAAAGTTACCGAAATAGCCCGCAGGATTAGAAAGTTAAAGTGGCAATGGGCTGGTCACGTAAGTCGCAGAACCGATGGACGTTGGAGCAGACGAGTTCTGGAGTGGAGACCGCGTCTCGGCAAGCGTAGCGTAGGACGCCCTCCGGCCCGATGGACCGACGACTTGCGAAAAGTCGCTGGTGGAGGCTAGATGAGAAAAGCGGGACCGGGATGTCTGGCGCAAAATGGGGAGACCTATGTCCAGCAGTGGACTGCGATAGGTTGAATAGGATATGATAGGATGTATCCGTTGCTTACAAGATAATTACAATTGTTCTGGACAAGATGGCGCTGTGTATTTTCGTATATGTGTATTAGATTCATTAAAAGACACCAGCTTTAACTTATCATTAAACGTTTGATTTTAACTCTATAAAGGGCTTAAAATAGAATTACCAAATACCAATATTGATGTTCTTTCGCTTCTAATATTAACAATAATTTTATTATGTATGTTTTAATTAAGTTAAGAACTAAGTAAATGCCTCCGTTGTCTAGTGGGCACACTGTTCGACCAGGTCGTGGGTTCGAAGTCCTAGGGGAAACGTCACCATATGCGATTTTTCCTAGTTTGGTTAGGACATTGCAGGATGATTCACTTGATTGTCTGAAAATAAAGATAATTCCGTGCGTCGAAGGACACGGTAACGCGTCGATCCTGGATATAATCTTAAGATGGTACTTCATCATCGTCAGCTCATTGACCGTCCCTACCGAAGGGCACGAGCCTACCCGTGGAGGCCTTAGTCGTCCAGTGTGGTTTGGCCGACTTCATACGCAACCTTTAAATCTCTTCGCAGGCGTGCGCAGGTTTTCTGCACCGTGAGAGCGTCGGATAAACGTCCATCTAATTTTGAAAATTTGAAAAGACATCGGTAAGTGGCGGGATTAAAACCTTGACCCTCCAAAGCGTAAGGCAACAGTGCACACCAATGAGCCACCGACGATCTTACATGCCATTATAAAGTAATTATTTAACTGCCAGATGGCTAGATTTAATTTTGATTCTACAACAAATATATTGAAGAGTTCGCTAGATAGAACGCAGCGGTTGCATCCTACTTGTATTAGACTGGATTCCTCGTTTATCTAAGACGCAGGAAATTGAGTGTTATTACATTGACAAAGGCGTGTAACTTGATTCCTAATCGGGCACCGCCATGGGTTTCGCGCGTATTTTAACTTTGTTTACGTCTGTGCCACTAACGAGATTAGCTATGTAGCTATCTCTCGACTACTACTTAACTTTATATTTTTGTTGCTACTTTTCTGTACAATTCAAACATTTATGTGTGTACAAAGAACGTGGCTGTTTCTGATGGTTTGGGTGTTTTTATAAAATAAATATCTATAAAGGATAAAGTTTCACTTTTAATTTATTCTTTCCTTTGGAGCTGAGTGGTGGAACGGTTCAAGCACTCATTCAATGATAAGGTTCGCAATTTGAGGCCTCGACTAGCTGTTTGCGAAAATTACAATACTAATAGTACTTACATAGATTCTATTGGTATGTAATTATACGTAACGTTTTTTTTTGGCGTAGGACAAACCTATTATCTCTCTATATTATTTATAATGCTTATTTTCCCTTCCCTGCGTACCTATATAATTTAAGCTTTATCAAACGTTGTCAATTACGTTGTCTACATCATCTTGTAATACTAAACCATGAAATAACTTCTATGATTTGTTATTCACGAGTATTTTTAGATAAAGTGGGTAAGCAAATTGGATCAAAGGATTTGTTTAAAAAGCTGCTAAAATTCAATCGCTTATAATCGTTAATAAGCCGAAACCCACTCGTTTCTGATTAAAATATCTTTCTTAGTTTGCAAAATATTTAAAAACAGACTAATGAGGTTTCCTTGAAATAGAAAAATATTCATCTTGTTCATGAGCAAACATATTTTTATTCAATAAAAAGCAAACAACAAAACAAAAAAAGCCTTAGAGTGGTGGTGGCCGCTGTTCTAGAATAGATTTTTCTTATTTTGCTGGTCACCTATTGATATCTTGAAATAATGGAAACAAATTTCTAAATTTCATAAAAAATATACTTATCAAAACTACGAATTGCAATATTTATAAAGAAACTGTTATGCGGCTAGAAAAACGATCTCTGTTTATAATAAATGAATGCAAAATTGCAATGCTAATGTTTGCCATATTTTAAAGTTAATATTTAAATTAAAGATATTACAATCAAATTTACTAATCAAACTCATCGTTTGACTTCTGTTTTAATTATGCATACCAATATAATTAATATAAGGTACGTACCAGCAAAAATTGTTGCTGTGCAGGCTTACATCCACAAGAATATACTGTTTCATTGAGCCAATTATAAAAAAACAGCCTTCATTATTTCCCTTTGGGGCACGGCCTTTCCAAACAGCCTGTTAATAGGAAAATGGGATCGTATCCTATAACTCGGGCCCAATGTGAGTTCCCCTGCCAGTCACCTCCGATCTCATAAACAGTAGTGAATTTGCTACGTAAACCAAATTATATCAAAACGTAATTCAGAAGCTGAAACATGTATTCATCACTTATATATTGATTAATTCAACGAATCCATTCATCAAAGCTTGCATTTATTTGGCAAAGCCTACACAATCGCTCTAAGCTAATACAGGCTAGACGAGAGCCTGTGAAATATTCAAAGAACGGTATTTGTATTTTTAAATACATTATGCTCTGGATTTTAAATTTAAACGTATTACGAATATATGGAGATAAATCGATGAATGATTATTTCATATATGTCATTTTAGTCAAGGCTGAATTACTTGTCCATAGTAATGATGATGAAGCGCCAGAGTCTATATTCTTACTTAAGAATAAACAAGTATATATCTTATTGAAGAGCACTTAATATCTGATTAAGGTACTTACCTTATTAAACCGATTTCAAAAAAGCAGGTTACTCAATTAGACCGTATATGTTTTTTTGTTAATACATATAAAAAACCTAGACAAATGAAAACAAACACACACAAATGTTGGTATCTGCATAATCCATCTTCGGCCGCATCATCACTTACCATCAGGTGAGGTGGTGGTAAATTGTCCATCAATAGAAAATAAAAATTTTAAAAATATTTTTTTTTACTACATGCATTATGAATATTATTACCACCGAAACAACATTTTTTTATTTTTTTGTCTGTCTGTCTGTTTGATTCGGATAATCTCTGAAATATATGGACCGATTTAACCAGGACTTTTATTGGCAGAAAGATAATGTAATACGAAAAACTTAGGCTACTTATAAAAGTAGCCTGAATTAATTCCGAAAAAACTTTATATTTTAGAAGAATAAAGTAATTTGGCACCGCGCGTTACATCATTACTTTAGTAGGTAATTTAACGAAGTGATTTACAAAAAAATTGGTACGGAGTTAGCTTACACCGATGGCACATTTTACTGTAGGAGAATGTCTTACCTATCAACATAATCAGCTCATTATAATACGTCCCCATCGAAAAGCACGAGCCTACCCGTACGCGGGTGTATAGGCCTTAGTCGTATACGCAGGCCCAGTGCGGATCGGTCGACTTCAAGCACAACCTTTGAATCTCTTCGCAGGCGTGCGGAGGTTTCCTCACGATATTTCCTTCACCATAAGAGCGTCGGATAACGTACATATAATTTCAAAAATTCAAAAACACATTGGTACATGGTGCAGTTTGAACCTACACCCTCCCGATCGAAAGGCAACAGTCCACCATAACCTATACTGCGGGTAAAACCACGGGGTACAACTAGTTCATAAAAAAACACTTACGAGTAGCTTCTGTGTCAAAGCACATCAAACATATTATGATGCCTCATAGAAAACGGAATATTATGCACAATTGTTTTTCGCAAAGAGTTTTTTTCCTTACCCCCCGAATGAAACGGTTTAGCTCACTCTCGGACCTTGCGCCCCCAAAAATCCCGAACCAAAATTCGTGTTTAATAAGACTATGAACTAACCCCAAAGACGGAACCAAACTAGATCAAACACACACAGGTACGCGCGCTATAATATTTTCGACACAGTGTCTCTGTCCTAGCGGGCTGGAATCCATCTGCACTCGCTACTTGTCCGGTGAAGCTGTGGAAGCAATTCGCGACTAACTGCGAATAGTCATTCCGAAAAAAACTATCTATTTAATGTATATGTGATACTTCGATCTTTTTTCTATTATTGTAGGTGTTACAGTTAAACTTCATCAAAAAGTAGAGAAAACGAATATAATACACGATTGATTTTTGAATCCATTAATAGTAATATACTATAAATGACTTCGATTATTATAAGAAGACTGCAATAGTTTAGGATGTAAATGTTTATGTCATAAAGTGCCGGGACGGTTAGTTCACTAGCTTGGTGGAAAATGGTCCGCTTGACCATGACAATCGAAGTATTGGTGAAAGTCACTCGAGAAGACAGATGAAAGGTCACTTCCATTAAACGGAACGATATTTGGGACTGCGGTGGTATCTACCTACACGACTCAGTAGTTAGTACCGAGTCTACTACTAGTAAAGTTCCACGCCATATACAAATAATTGTGAATCAAAATTCAACATGTTTTTGCAATCTTAGGGCTCGTTTATTGTAAGTTTTAGTAGTCTAGTTGATTTAAGATAGAAGAACAGATTGTGATATTGACAGAGTATCACTACAATAAAATGCATAGTCTAGAATGTAGAGCATAAAATATTGAACCTTTGTCAAATTGAATATAAAAAGGGACAAATGGGCTAGTTTTATAGTCAATAATTTATAGTTAGATCAACTAACGATCAAGTTTGCCCTAGTTTTAGTCAGATATTAAACGTTTATACCTTACCTAAAACAATACTTACGCTAAGCCCCTAAAAGTGGAAAAAATTAATTTATCACTTCTTGTACATATTTTACATATGAAGCTATCTGCTTTGCATTGTTCATACTCTTCTATAAACTTTAACTTCAAAGATACTTTTAAGCGCTTTCATGAGTCTATGCTAAAAGCCGCATTCTTGGCTCTGAAATTATACAGTATTTTTCTTCTTTCCGCCCACAAGACAGGACTATTTTCCTGTTTTCTGCAAAGTCTTCAACTTTGCAAAATTAAAAAGTTCTTATTTAAACTGTGAACAATATCACGTTCACTTTTTTAGAAAGCCTGGTGTCCGGCGCCGTAAAATGCCTTAAAGCTAGGGGCAGCGGGTGTCAGCAGAGGCTAGGGGCTCACGAGTAGGGGAGGGATATAGCCCCGCACGATCGGGCACCCTCAGTCTCGCAAGCGAGCGCCCGCTGCTAACACGTCTCCCGTTAGCGCTTCGCTACTAGCGACACGTTACAATGTCGCACAAACTTTACGCGTACATTTGAATAAACATTTTTGTGAAAAATGAGAAAAGATAATTGCTGGCCGGCCCTGCGCCTACAAAGGTTGGTATTTAAAGATTTTATACAATGAACAATTTGTTTTTATACGAATTGGAGGTATGTGTTCTGTTCGAACAGAATTATCACGTTGTATACGGCACTTTGCGAATGTTTGTTTGCGACAGAGCGACTGTTTTATTCGTGCTTTGCGATACTTAACGCGTTTTGGTTAGGAATATATTTTTCGGAAGGTGAAAAATAAAATTTATTAAAATAAATATATACGATAGGAACGCTATTTAGCGTGTGAATAAATATGCAAATAGAATCTTATTTATGATAAAACTCCAGTCGGTTATGGCAACAGTTTTCAAATTGCTCGTAGTTAGAAGGCGGACAAGTCGTTTCGGGACACATTTGGTGACAATTTAATATGGAACAAACGCATTGACCCTCTTCTCGTTCCTACAGTAGGGTGAAAGGCGTTAATGAAGAATGGGAACGCAACAATTCCAATTGGGGAATAAATCAATTTCCCGGTCTGGGGTGAATTCAATTGAACATATTGGTACGGTCCGGTATACAAATATTCTTTACATGCGATGCGGAACTCGTGTCTGCATATTACTTTTAAAAATGTTTCGTATTTTTTTTGAAAGGATAACGAATATTTGTTTATATTGGCAAAGGAATCAATTTAACCAATCATACCGCCGTAACTCAACACTCGGTTAAAAGAAGCGAAGTGCCGTTATCAGCTTTTAATTTTGAAAATGAAACCACTCGTATCTAAAACAAATTGATTGTATTTTTATAATATTTGATCGATCAAATATTATAAAAACCTATTTCCCACCAAAACATCGATGTTTTGGTGGGAAATAGGTGTATTAAGGAATTTATGAAGACTTGATGATTGTATACTATTTTATCAAGGTACAGCAAGAAAAGAGTTAAGAAACAAACATTTTCATCAAATTATCTCTGTGGACGTAAAAGAAGTTGACATCAAATCGAATCTTCGTTGGCCACTTCAAAAAGGTTTGGAGCAGTTTGTAAATAGCAGCACGGGTGTACATCTATATACATCTACGTCTTTCTACGTCCTTTATTTGAGTTCCATTGTATACCGATATAGAAAGGATTGATTAATTTTATCATAATTATTTAAATGGAAATAATAATCTGGGGACTTACTTTTGCCAAGATAATAATTAGTCAATATATGATTTGATATATTGTTTTTTACGTAAAAGCATAACGGCCTTTATAAAGGCATTATATGAAATTATTATTTTTTGTCCATCGCCATCACTTGAACTATGCCACTACAGGTCTTTTTAGGCATGTGTTTTGTGTAGTAGAAACCTATAAAGATGAAAGTAATTTAATGAGTTCTCAAATAATTCGGAAATTATAATTGGTATTTATGTGGGATGGGTAGGTATTCAAATACAAATGCGTAATCAAGCGTTTTAAATGAGGGAATAGGCATCTCGTCGACTTAAAGGTCAGCCAAACAGATTATTTAATTGGAAATGCGTTGAATTTGATATCGCTTATGTTTTCGAAATAAAACCTTTGTATTTAATGCTACGAACAACTTAAATTGATTTCTGCAAATGCGTACGTACTGAAGTTAGAGAGCATTAGCAACTTCGGGTATTTAACTTTGTTATACTGATAAAAATTATCAGTTTTTATATAAATTAATTTAAGTGAAACATTGTCATAATTCTGAGGATTTCTTCCTTATTCTTATTTCATATATTACCTAGCAAAATCAATACGCTGCTTTTTGATTATCTTGGTTATAATTTAATGATTAACTTAATGCAATACAAAATGCGTGCTTCACTACTCCACCAGCGGGTTTTGTACGTGTTGGTGGTGAGAAACTAGACTCCAAATTTAACTATTCGTGTTACGTGTGGGACGCTGACACTATCTGGGAGTTGAACCGCCACTGACCATCAAATTAAAGATTACCTAACCTACCTACTAAAAATTAAGGTACCTACCGAAAAAAAAGAATTTTCCCGATACTAAAAAAAATATATAATTTCACTTTACGAGTTCTTGATGATAATAAACTGTAATATAATTATGCATATTTAAATTAAATCAAAATATAAAGATGATTATTGAAAATATTCAATATATCCTACAATATCATATTACAGTATCAAAATAAGAATCTGTATTTTTCATGCATCTTCATTGTAATATCCATATTTATCATTTTGATAACTGGATCTGGACAAAACAAGATGATTGTATGGTAGGCACATAACTTTTCCTTAATTAATAGATTAATAAGGTCTTCCGTACAATAACTTAGAACGTGGCTTGGACTTTAAAGACCTCATAAAATATACATTACAGTCTAATGTTTCATTGAACATTGAAAATAAAACCTTATTGCTTATATTATAATTCTTTTAAAGTTTGATATTACTACAAAAGTTCTTTGCATACAGCACAAATGCCTACAATGCGCTTCGTAATAAATATGCGACGACCGCGTTATCTGCAATGAGACGAGTAACTTGACACTTAGTTGTTGTTTCCCACAAGTTTCACATAACTGCATTTTAGTGGATAGTCCGAACACGTAGGCTATGCAACTACATTGTTGTATATCACCCACTATCTCATACTTATGTCAAACAATGTTGATATAGGTAATAAACAACGAAGGTATGCTATGCACCACCTCATTTGTCCCAGTTTGTTGGGAAACTTACGGGGAGCTTTCAGTTTGCCTGCTCTTACGCGGCTCTATATCTTAAAACTGATACTTGTTTGAGTTTAATGCCTGTAACGGTGCTACTAAGAAGGTCTGAAATTAAGCACATAGCGGTATTGTGGTTTTTCTCAATTAAGTTAACTAACTTATAATTAAACAAAAATTAATTAGCTTATATATTAAACAAAACTTAGTTTCATAAATTCATAGCAATTACCAGTTAGACCAGTTTACCTTAGATTCGATTACTTATTGGTTGTCTGCTAGACTCATCCAGCTTTCACCATCGTTTTTAGGGTTCCGTAGCCAAATGGCAAAAACGGAATCCTTATTTTCATTGCAGCATTTCACATTTCAATAATAATCAATTGCAGGCATCTATGAGTATAATAATTATCCATTTTGCTCAAAAGACCTGTACACATAGCAGACTGTTAATGTTTTATTTCTTAAGCACTACTTGCCCCAAAATGAATCGATCATTTTTATTTTCATAGACCGGGTGTCCAAATACTATAGTATTCTGCCGCCGATTAATTTTTAGTTTATTGAACAAACTATACTTAGAATTTCTACAAGTAAAGGATTTCCGTAAAATATTATAAAACCAGTCAACGTGTAAATTAAAGCTTTCATTGAGGGCTAACTACACAGAAACTGTATTGCGAAGTAAGAATAAATGAAATACATATAAACACAACGTTTTGTTGGCGTTGTTAGCATAATAAAGTATTGTTCGGAGTTCGGAGCAATTGTTCAATTATTATGTAATCGTTTTCGCTACTCAGCGGTTCCCTAACTTCGGGGCCATTATCACCTATCGGTCGTTAAAGTTTGAGGGCGATACTTACGGCGGATGTGACGCTACGGTTAGCTTGTTTCCCGTGTTACGTGCACTCACGATGCCGTTTTCATTACACACCATTTACCTTATAAGATAATGGCATGTATGAGTCATAAAACAAGGTAGCTTTTTGAAAAATAAAGCTTACATAGAGCTTATATTATGGAAGCGCGCGGGGGTGAAAGGCGAGATAGGCTAATATTATTGGATTGATTTGAAATCAGTCCTCGAGTTTTTTCCAAACGCGTTTATGCTTTAATATTTTACAACTCATGTACAGGTTGAGCAGTCGACTACATCAAATATTCCGGTTTAAATCTCCGTGCAGTTCTAACATTTGTGGATATAAATTTATCTTTTTATTTTGGTCTGAGGAGGTTTGTGTATACAATAGACCACAGACATCCGAATATACAATTAGACTGGACGAGCCGCCAATTTTATAGGCTGTCCCAGTGTCGCAATATTTTTACGGTTCTTACCTGTGAAAAGTTATTCTAATACTTGATAAATTTACTGATTCATTGCGATGATGGCATGTTACAATTGCACAGGCTGGGATTTTGAAAAAAAAAACGGTAATTTCTTCTAATATTCGTGCGTCTTGACTTGTCTCACAGAGCGTAAACTGGCAGCCAGTGTATGCTCGTTGAGCTTACATTTGTCGCACTTTAAACGCGGCTCGCCCCATCTCTTGTATTGGGAAATCTGTGCAATAGACATCATAATATAACATAGTGAACAAGTATGACTGTCCGTCGTTTAGTACCCTTGTACGGGAAAAAGGTGGATGCGTATAAATTAATAATACAAAATGGATGTATATCCGGCCGAAGGATAAGCAGCAAAGCAATCATATACTTTGATTTTGAACCTTGATGTCACAAGTTCACAAAACTGAGATGAAACATCCACCAATGAGATGATGAACATGATTGCCGCTCACCTTATTTTATTAGTAAAAGATAAATATTATGAAAGGTATATCCTGGATATTTGTGTCGTGGCTTGGCCTTTTAGACAAAGGAAAACAGTAGCCCTTAATCGATTTTTGCTTAGCTACAAAATAAAAACATATAAAACTTTCCCGACCCCCGGCGCAAATGTCAGGGTCACCGCCGAATACCCTATGAAGCCCGCCAAAAGACGACAATCGATAACGGATTTAGGACCCGTTACTTAAAAACCGTAATGAACTGGCGATATCCTACTTACCTTCGCATTAGACTGTGGTTTTTCTTATCGGCTCCGCTCGAATACGGAAATAGAAACCTGATTGTCAATTCCGCCTTCTCATTCCTGGATGATAAGGCTACCTGGCTGGAACTATAAATTTATGTTAGAGTAAATGGAGGTTGAAACACGATAAGGTAAGCTATAGTTCCTGTATAATAATCCGCCGAAGTAGTTAAGTCAAATGCAATAGTTTCGTTACCGATTCTTTCTAATATGAGCATAGTATTACTTGGTACAAATAGCGAAATCAAATACAAAAGCACTGAGAATATGCTTCTGTATATTGCAATAGCAATCGATACGATTAACATTTCGATCATTCTTACCTTCGCGCGAAACTGTAGTTTTTTTTATTCAATTCTAAATAGAAAATAGTGATTTAAACGTTGATTTCACTTGCTCATTCCAGTGCTATACATCTCACTAATTACTTTAAATACAGATCAACTGATGTGATGTTGCCGTACGATAGCCCGTGAAGTAGCTCTGGCAAAAGCAGTAGTCGATGTATGATTGTCGATTGTCCGACAGAGAAGGAAATTAGAGGTTGTGAAAGAGAATCGATATGTCGATATAACTATTGTCGATAGTAGCCATTATCTACTTCAACGACACGTGGCAGTACAATGATTATCGATTCTTTTGTTCGAAATTCAAAAGTTTTGCAAAAAGTACCCTTGACAGGCGGTTTGAGGATAGCAGTACATGTTAAAAGGGTTTGGTTAAATGAGAGAACGCTGCTAACCGTCCTTAAGTCTACCTTACCCGCGGGGAGAGGGGACATGACAAATATGTATTCTGATCTGTTGTCATCACACATGTTTGTATGACCACGAGATCACGGTAATATTATATAAAGTACTATCGTTATGAGACAGCAAAACTATCGAAAGTCCACTATCGACTATTGAGGTTATCCCGTCAAAACAATAGTATTGATAGCCTCGTAACCGTAAATACAATTAACACACATCAATACTGTAAACCATCACCATCAGATACTTAAACGTCCCCATCGTGGGGCACGAGCCTACCTGTATAGGGTGTTAACTGTATATGCTCTAAACGTCCACGCGGGTCCAGTGCGGATTGACTGCCTTCACGCACAACCTTTCAAACTCTTTGTTTAATAAACTATCGAAGTCAAGTATACTATTGCTGCTGAATATTGCAATATTCCGTATGTTGTTCCACATTAATAAATAAAAGCAATAGTTGCTTATTTACTATTGACATAGCAATACTATTTCTATGTCAATAGTACTATTGAACACAGCCTACTACTGATAGCATGAACAAAGCGATACTGCAGTATCAATTGTTTTTACAACTATAGTCATAGGTGATACTGTCGTTAGTATCGATACTATCATAGTAATTCCGAAATTGGGCTTCAATACGATTGTATTGCAGTTTACTGATAGTAGACAAAACTGAAATGTATCGATCAATGAGTTCAATCAATAATGTAATTTATTTATTTCCGAGGTCAACTATCTATAGTTTAACTGTCCACAGTTGAAACAATGGTACTCGAATAAACACTACCGGAATTGAGGCTTCCATCTACTCGGATCGCAATTAACAGGGCTTCTACTAGTAGCTGCCGGATCAAAAAGAAAATGTTTCTTATGGTGACTGGGACCTCTCGTCATGATAACTGAAACATTTTTCTTATTTCAATAAAATATTATTTGACATTACATCCTTCCAGTACGATATCCCGGTCTTTCGAATTCTGCAATCAGTCTATTACAGCAAATATTTTTAAGCCTTGGGTCTATTGAACTTCTTATTCGTATGTTACGTTGCTAAGACGCGGTCTCTAGATTTCGTCTTTTCCTAAAGTCATCGGTAGATATTAACATTTATTTGTATAAAAAGGGCTTCAGCACCATGGACCACATACATACGCTGCGGCAGGTTATACAGAAGACTAGAGAGTATAACCGGCCATTATGCTTGGCGTTTGTTGACTATGAGAAAGCCTTTGATTCGATCGAGACTTGGGCTGTGCTTCAGGCCCTCCAACGGTGCCATATTGACTTTCGCTATATCGAAGTATTGAGATGTCTGTACTAGAGCGCTACTATGTCAGTCCGTGTACATGAAGAGCTTACACAACCTATCCAATTGCACCGAGGAGTGCGACAGGGAGACGTTATATCTTTAAAATAATAACACAAACTAAACTTAATAACGTAAACTATTCACAGTTGCGTTGGATGATATGTTTAAACTGCTCGATTGGAAAGGACTTGGCATCAGCGTCAATGGCAAGTACATCACTCATCTTCGATTTGCCGATGATATAGTAGTCATGGCAGAATCCACGGAGGATTGAAGCACTATGCTCGATACCCTAGACAGAGCTTCTCAACAGGTGGGTCTTAAAATGAACATGGACAAGACGAAAGTCATGTCTAAAGCCCATGTCGTACCTATACCGATGTCAGTTGGAAGTTCTGTCCTCGAAGTTGTAGACGAATATGTGTACCTGGGACAGGTAGTCCAAATGGGTAGGTCCAAATTTGAGAAGGAGGTTTCTCGTCGAATCCAATTAGGATGGGCAGCGTTCGGGAGGTTAAGGCAGATCTTTTCGTCCAAAATACCCCAGTGTCTTAAGATGAAGGTCTTTGACCAGTGTGTGTTGCCAGTTATGACATACGGAAGCGATACGTGGTCGCTCACTAAGGGCCTCTTGAATAGACTCAAGGTTGCTCAGCGTGCTATGGAGAGGGCTATGTTAGGTGTCTCCCTACGCGATAAAATCCGAAACGTGGATATCCGTAGGAGAACTAGGATGACCGACATAGCCTAGAGGATTAGCAAGTTGAAGTGGCAGTGGGCAGGGCACATAGTGCGTAGAACCGATGGCCGATGGGGCGGAAAGGTTCTCGAGTGGCGTCCACGTAACGGAAAGCGAAGAATAGGCCGATCCCTAACCAGATGGACGGATGATCTGGTTAAGGTGGCGGGTAGAAGATGGATGTCAACTGCAAGGGATCGGTCCGCGTGGAAATCATTGGGGGAGGCCTTCATTCAGCAGTGGTCATAATTAGGCTGTAATGATGATGATGATGATGGTATAAAAAAGCATATGAAACATAAACAGAATAATCAAACGTTCTTACGATATAAGTACATGCGCGTTAGACAACAAATTCGTGACACGTTTGAAGCCTGATCTCGTCAAATTGACAAACATACAACCATTAAAACATTTTGTCTTTGCTTCAACCTGGTCAAAGCCCCCATTTATTTCGGCCATTCGTTTACATAATACCGTGATATATTTTCGTACCTTATTTATTACTAGTTGTTAGCTGGCGATGCAGAGCTACTTAAAACTTTGGCGGGCGAGCAAATAACAAAGTTACATTGCAATCGAATGAATGGCTTAGGTATACATTACGTTCGGTACAGACAAACATATTGTTTTGTTTACGGTTTGGTCTAGACATCAGTTGAAAAGAAATACATGCGTTTCTTTTCAGGTTTTAGAGAACTTTGTAGACAAAAACTATTCAAAATATAATTTTTAAATTGAAATAGCATTGGATTTTTTATCAGCAGTAAGTTGGTTAAAAAAAAAATCCAATGCTTAATAAAAACTTTGAATTTTTCGCTCATGTCATAAATTATTTATCTATATTGAGGTAAACACATAAATCCATTTTATTCGGATCTTTAGCAGAATGCTCCTATGAGTTAACACTTTGCATGAAGTAAATATATCCCTTTGCATTTATTTGATGTTATTGTTCATATAAGCCGTATGCTATCTTTATCAACGTTGAATATAAAAGATCATACAAATGAAACTGTTGGAGATAGGTTTTCCCTAACGATTGAAAGAATTGAGGTTATTACCAGTAAAATAGGCAAATATTAGAATTTCGTTCCTTGTTAAACAGCATCATAGATGCATCTATAATAGGTGAGTTAGATCGTTTCTAAAAACGGCTTTTGGTATAACATCTTTGAAATTCATAAAAATCTTACTGTAGCATAAAACATGGACTGCTGTTCAAATTATCCAGTAATAAATATGAATAAATAGCTTCTTGTTCTCCTAGTCAAGTCAGCCTGTTTCAAAGCAATAATCATTGTCCAATTGGCCGATGTTGAACAAGAAGTCCATAACACTTACTATGCAATTTCTTTAGCCATGGTTAGCTAGGTAGATTTAATTTCGGCCTCAGAATTGGGGCGTCCTAAAACGTCGACGTACCGCCGTCTGGCGACTTTTAGAAAACAAAAGAGAGTAGACTACTCCCTCGTAGCTATACAACACTAGTTACAGTGATTCTGTGCTATAAAATGATACAAGAATAAATAACTGAATATTTCTTATGTACAGTTAAAAGGTTATTGTCTAAAACAATATCGTGCCTATGAATTCAGCTTCCAAAGAGTCGTGAAAGTTTATCGATCAACTGTGACAAATCGAGACATAATAAAAGTCTACTGTCTGGATGACTCCTGGAAGTGCCGCTATCATTATCATAATCATCTCATTAAACGTAAACCAGGGGGCACGAGCTTACCATTTAGGGTTATTAGTCCTTAGTTGTCCTTAGGGCCCAGTGCGGGTTCGACAACTTCACGCACAATCTTTGAATCCCTTTGCAGGCGTGCGCAGGTTTCCTCACGATGTTTACCGTATATTTGTTTACAATTGTACAAAACAACCATCTTATAATTACAACCAAAAAAGGCTCTCAGACGGCCGTGGGGTGTTTGGACTGTAAGCCACCAAGGACCCAATGCGGATACGAATACCATCCTACTAGCCGAGGCCAACGGCTTACCATGTGCTTGGAAGTAGGAACTGGCTTAAAAAAATGCAACAAAATATAACAATTTATTTAAAAACTGGTAGTTTCAAATGTAGATTTTATAAAATTATTATTTTTGCCATACTTTAACCGCCTGGAATCGAGTCACAGTAGATAATCCATTGCGTCGGTTAAAGAGTTAATGAAATCAATCCAACGTAAACAAAGGAAAGTCAAATGTTGTGTAAACACGCATTTCCCCTTTGTAATACGCTTGTAACAATTCAAGAAATTCGACGCTCCCGTGTTAACAACTACTTAGCGTATAGGAATGCATGAAAAACCAAGACAAAACTATATATTACTTAATCACGAGAATACGCTTTTGCCTATTTATTGACATTATTGTCTTAAATGACTCTTACCACACATTTACAAATAATTCTACTATCAAACCAAACCCGTGTTTCAAGAATAATATCCAGGGCATTCAGGGTTTAATGCGAAATGATGAATCGTTTGCTCTTTTCAACCTATCGCAGCCCACTAGGAAGATTTCCCACTATATCGCGTCAGACTGTCACTCTCAGCTTTCGTTATCCAGTCTTAAAGCATTTTCTGGAAAACATTTTATTTTACGTCTGCCGATACATGGTTTTTACTCTAGGTCTTGTTGTTGTAGAGCTATCTAAGGCCAACGGCAACGGTTCCGTGACATAAATGACCGATTCTAAGCTCTTTCGTGCTGTGTGTGCTAATCAATGATGTAAAAGTATAAATTAGTAAGATGCTTATAAAACAATCGGAAAAGTGTTCCGAATGCAGTGACACCACACATACAAATATTTCAAATGAGTGAACATTTACCTTAACAAAGAGCATACAACTGTATTCTCTTTGGAGGTTCGTTTTTGAGGCACGTATGTCGTATCTACTTTTATATATATAGAATATCATTGGTGCTAATAATGACGTTTTGCAACCTATGATGCAACATTTTTGTTCATATTTTTATGAAACTTAAGATTTTACCTATTGTAACATAACTGTTATGACAGCTATGGCATTGAAGAATTTGTTTGCAAAAGGTCATAAACGTAAATTTTATGAGCTACGCGATGTGAAAATAATACAAAAATTATTATTATTGTCGTTAACTTTGGGAAGGACTTAGCATCGGCTCTATTGTAAGTAGAATTATCATTTATTCACTGAAGCCTCCGGAAGGCGCTTATGAATTTCAAATGAATCTATCACCGGAAAGACTCTTTTGACAGTAAAAAATCTTAATTAGTAATTTACAGTTCGAATAAACTAAGTAACTAGAGATGATTGTGTCAAAACGTAATTATTACGTTTGGATGACTTGTTTCCTCCGACCTTGTTTGAAATAATACAAGGGTGGTTTCTTTAAATGGATACTTTTTGAATGAATATTTGTATTGTCCACTCAAAACTTTGATCACTTGCTTTGGGTGATTTTCAATAACGGTTGTATTTTCGTTTTCTGTTGGGCGCAAATGGCCTTCACAGCTTCACCGGGCAATAGGGAAGCGCAGATGGCTCTTAGCCTACGTGTTATGATCGACTGCTACTCTTCAAATAAAAATCAGCCTAATGTCAATTCCATAGACATTAAAAAGAGCTTTTGTTTAGAAAATATGACTTTTAATAAATCTACCATTGTGCATGTAGCATGATACACTCATCCGCAGACCAAGGTAAGCAAATGATTTGACGTTAATTATTTTGTACCTAATTATATAATTATTTTGAGAGACAACATAATTAAAAAAAATATGTTCCTTAGTTAATTCTAGTCGATGATGAAAGTATTTTATGTTACGTGACTGTAAAGACGCTCACCTGATGGTAAGTGATACGCTTGATCATGACAGGGCGGACAAAACTGATAAATAGTTGTTATTCTCCATCAATTCCAACAAATGATATCAAAACTTAAATTTACAATAAGTACATTCCAGTTACATAATTATCTTAATACATTTCGTAAAATAGACTTTGTTCTAAATAGAGCTGAAACGTCTAGGAACTACGACTAACAGTATTCTATTCTACGGATGGTAAGAGCACGGTACTAATAAGTACTATATGAGTATTGATTTAAATATGGGAATTAATTTAATACCGTTTGCATCAAAAGTATGTTCTTAGTGCACTTGAAAGTTTTAAAAATCTTATAAGACACCTCAATACACCACCTTTTTGAGCATCTGTGTAGATTTCACCTACTTATGACAATATGTCATTTAAATAATGCTAAAACTTTGAGTATTCAAAGTGTTTGCTTGTAACAATGTTTTTTGTATTGCAAATAATATTTCTCATAACATTAACTTTATATGACTTCCTTTTTGTTTACACTACATTTTACATGTATAACTCAATTTCGTTAATGCACATATACAATTGTGATCGCCCGTCGTTTTCGTAAAATTGAAAAGTTAAATCAATTAACAGGTTTTATTAAAAGAAATACATTTCGTAAAAATCAAAAGATTGCGAAGAAAGTTGTGAGCGTGTTTACACCCAAGGGTAGGGACTAAGTCAACAATTTGTGTACGCGAAATGATTTCTATATCGCAGTTAATTTTAGGTTTTTAATATCTCGAGTAGAACCTTTAAGTAAATATAATAAAGTTAGGAGAATTTTACGAGTTTTTATCCTGCTGCCTTGTATTTGTTAATGGAGAGAATTCTTATTTTATTTGGATACTATTTATATAACTAAATAATTATAGAACATAATTTTTATCACATTATACAAAAAAATATATATTTAAAAATGTAAAATTACTCTAATGAGCGAAGGTTATTGCAAAGACCAACTAGTGAAATCTTTGTTTGTGAGAAGTGTTCACTCCGATGAGTCTTTAACCACCGAAGTTTAAGCAAGACTGAATAATTTTATATCATAAGGTTAGGATCAAAACATTAATTCAGAAATCTAACTACTCCATTAAATTAGATTTGTAGGTGATTACATTTCAGTGATATCAATCAAATGAACACAACAATGGTGCGCCTAGATTAGAGCTGAATAAAATCGTTCAATTAGGTCTCGCGATAAGTCTTAATAAAGGCATTTTCTGTTTAAATATAGTGATAATGTAGCTACTTTAGAACGGCGCAATCAAGGCAGCCACAAGACTTAATTACCCCAAAAGAAGGGCACTTCAGTTTCAAGACTGCGCGTATAAATATGGTGCTTGAAGAACGCAGAGTTTCTTCAATGGTTATTACCCAGCAACGAGCGGCAATAGTCACGAAATTAGTTGGCATGTTTCTCTTCATTAGTTTGTTTTATCTTAGGTCTGGCGGAAATTATAGTAGGAAATAATTTTACGGTGTTTGGGTCACCATTTCATATTACGACTGGAAATAGTGGTTTTTCAGAATGCCTGTATACGTAAAAATTTAACTTTCAGTAACTAGGTGGTCAGGTAAATTTTATTGACAATTAGTAAAAAAGAAAAATGACGGTTTTAAGGAAACATAATTGAATATAATATTTTTAATATATATTCATTCAATGATCAAAAGCATATAAGTTGTATAGTTAACTCATGGTCAAAGTTTAAGTTTGTTACTGTTATTTTATGAGTATATGATAATTTTTACGTTATTTTTTATTATTTACGAATTTCGTAAAAGTTATTAGATTTTTGTAAGTATCGCTTTATTTTAATAGGTATGTATATAATAGTGATTCCTATAAAATATAATATATAAAAGCTTTCAAAGAAAACAGTAAAGTGGCTGCGGTAGAGGAAAAGGTCGCAAACTTAAACGAGCGCATGTAAAACCAATGTTTTGATGAAACTGGCATAGAGTAGGAAACATTAGAGAAATAGTAGTGGATACTTGAATTGTGACTGGGTAGCAGGATACGATACTGGAAACAATGTAAAGAACCAGTCTTATATTTTTACGGATGCGGAGAGATTATAATAAAATAAAATTCTCTGTTGTACTTCCTGTAAGAAATGTAATGTCAACGAGTTTTATGTATAAAACTATATTCTGTGTGAAATTATCTTAATAAAAAAAAACAGATATTTACATTAATTTCATATAGCATTACATCTAATGACGTGACATACCTACGTTTATTGCATTTCTTAAAAGCTCATATTATTTTCGATTCTTTATTTGAATATACCTACGGTTCATAATGTCAAAATATCAATTTTAAGTTTTACTTAAATGTATTACACCCTAAACACTTAAAAATAAATAATTAAAACTAAAAAATATAATAAAAAGAAGTCCCTTTCTTCAAGGTTCCGAAAATACTGTAGCTCCAAGGTAGCTGCCAGATCGAATTAATTTTCGATTTACGGATAGTAATTATCTAGTTTGAAGTAAGTTGTAATAAATACGATTAACGCAATCGATTTACTGGGATTTGTGAAGTAATTTTGAATATATGCACATTATGTCGGGTGGTTAATTGTTTGAACTAGTGACAAAAAGTTTCAAATGTCACCAGGAACTGCAAGTTATGCAGTCCAATTATGACGCTCTATTATTATATTACCTATTCAAGTACTTTGACGCCAACGATTCTGAATTAATATTGGGGTCATATGAAAATCGGTGTGGTGTATTAGTAGAGCCAGCTTTTATGCCAAACGTTCCGGGTTCTATCCCCATGCAGTACAAAACTTTGTATACAGTATCATGGTATTATAATGATTAGTTTGATGGTGCATATTGGTCTGCGTGATCATTTTTGATGTAAATAAGAAATCATATTACTAAAATAAATTATACCATACCAGTATGTCTACGACAACCCATGTTAAGACCGGCTACTATACCAAGGGTTCCGGGTTCGATTTCCGGGCAGTACAAACATTTAGGTGCATGAACATGTCTGTACATACATTTACAACAAAAATGTAAATCAATAATATGTTTATTTTATAATATGTTTATTTTTGATTTTTTTTGTTTTTAATTTGTTTAATTTTTTTTAAAATAATATGTTTATGTTTAAACCATTAAACCAAATGGGTTGTCATAGCATATTGAACCCGTTTTACAATATTCTTTTTGGCAAATTGATTCGTTTAAGAAGACGAAAGGGGCTTCAAATAAAAAATATAGGGACACTAATTAGATACAAATTAAATTGTGTAGGGATCCGATCTCGGGTCGGATAATCACCATCTGTAGTCAATGTCAGTGTAATTATTTTTTTTTATCTAGTTACGTACCTTAAAGGCAAAGCCATCTGCACTGGGCTCGTATGATGGTTTAAGGCCTGATCTCTACATGCCTATGCTGTGCAGGTAGAAGTGCCCTTGAGTAGGAAGTCGTAGGTTGATGATCTGATGACCGAATCTTACCCAGATGGATTTATAATATTCAAGCGTTGTTTAGTTTATTCATTCATTAATATCATGTGACATTAACACAGCGCCATCTAGCCCCAAATTAAGCATACCCTGTTGTATAGATTATGTATATCTGTTTTGTAAGCACATACATCTTATACATAGAAAAAATCCAGACCATTACCATACATGTTTATACAAACAAATGTTTGTGCTGCCCGGGAATCCCTTGGTGTAATGCCGAAGTCTTAACCATTACGCCAGATGGGTCGTCAATGAGTGAGGTTACAAAAAACCCTTACCTCTACCTTTTTTCCTTTCTTCTCTTCAACCTGTTGCAGTCCACTGCTAGACATAGGTCTTTCCCATTTTCCGCCAGATATCCCAGTCCTCAGCTTTCCTCTTCTAGCCTCCACCAGCGTCTTTTTGCAAGTCGTCAGTCTATCGAGCTGGAGGGCTACGCTATGCTTGCCAAGACGCGGTCTCCAAATCTCGTCTGCTGCAACGGCCATCGATTCTGCGACATATGTGACCACACCACTGCCACTTGCAATGGAGGTCGACAACATTATGAAGGTCGACAACGCACTCGTTGCTTTTTCGAAGCACCGAAAATTCATGGCTATCGCTTTATGTCAGGTGGAATATCTGCCTTTCTATGTAATCATCAACTTCAGCTCATCTCTAGCGAAGGACACGATCCTACCTGTAAAGGGTGTATGTATAGGCCTTCATCGTCGTCCACGCGGCCCATCTCGGATTGGCCAACTTCACGCACAACCTATGAATCTCTTCGCAGGTGTAGGTTTCCTCACAATATTTTCCTACTTCGTAAGAGCGTCGGATAACAGTACACATAATTTTGACAATTCGATAATATGGTACGTGGCGGGCTTTGATCCTACAATACAACGAAGTAATGGAAGCAGAGAAGATTACCCAGAATGACGCGCTACGATTAAGTGCTCAGTCTCATTTTATTACAAATAGTGAGTCGTGATTTTGTTATAAATCAAAAAAATTATCGCTTTGTATAACTTTAAAGTTTGATAAACACACAGCATGGCTGCTATGGAGAGATTAAGCTGTAACTCACCACGCGGGCCCAATGCCTGCATATTACCATGGAAAGGTACGAGAGTCTACTAAATGGAATAAACAATGTTAACCAGGATCTATCTAAAAGATTTGACTTACATTTAATATACAAAACTATGTAGCGGGATTAAACAGTAGCGTAGATCGAGCACAACAGTGGTCGTAAAACACAGAATAAACGCAGTTTAGCACTTGCAGGTACACAACAGCAAAGGAAAATTTTCATTTCCCCAAATTAGGTGCAACTATGTAAATCTCATATTGCGCGTACAAAGTTCATTTCGCAATTGTGGTTACTTTTTGTGTTGCGTTGCTTACATAGCATGGTTTTGCTTTATAATATGCGTGTTTATCAAAACCAAGGATAAAGTTTTACAGCAATCAAAACAAGCAGTTTGCGACACAACACTTAAAAAGATGGATCCTTGCGTACGAATAATTTATTGTAGACTAGATACGCAATTAAATCTATTATAAATTTGCTTTTGGGGTGTGACGCTGTTTGGAGCGAGAGGCCGTAGGCGGTAGCCCATATGACCCACTCTTTACCCCAACTCTGTCTTCAACACAAGTTAAAATCAGCGATGATATTCTGGCAGGTTTGAGGTCTAATTAGGTCATTTTAGTCATCCTATGTACAGATATCTTCTTAAATAAACAAAAATAATACAAGTATTTAAAAATTAAAATAAAATATTATGTTATAATTTAAAATTGCAAGTAGTGTAAACGTATACATTGGTCTAATGTGTCATTTCAATGTGAACAAGGATTCTCATTTATGTTTTATGTATAATTTAATTACAATAGACGATGATAGTAAAGTACGATTGTTTCCTATTGTAATTTATCATATTATCAATATCATGATAAAACTACTAATTTTGACAATTCACCGTCCAATAAAAAACCCAATTCAACGTTCAGATTTGCTACCATGCAAGTTTGAATTCGAATGGTCATTAAAAGACCCTCGTTTTATCATTCCACCCCAGTCTGATCGAACCCCAAAAATGCCTATTAAATCGGAGGGGAAACGCGCCGTTGAGGGTCGACGTCGAAGCCAAAGTCTTACCTACGCATTCTGTGTCAAATGTAATAGCTAGTAAGTACTACACAGCTGCATCGATATTTTGTCACATCTGCCCAATATAGGACGAATATATTGATATTAAAATGTGGGTACGTCTGTACTCGTCGAATCTTTGTCACCAACTGCTTGATGTGGTACAAATTATGCTCAAGGTTACTTATCATTGTATTATCATGCATTTTCGCTGAAAGGGACAGATCACGATTAATCCGCCTTTTGTGAGTTAGGTACGCAAAAATTTAAAATGGATTTAAGCAAAAAGATTTTCTATTGTAGCACTACTCATTCTATGAAACCTGGGTTCTTTAGCGAATCATAAGCAAAGTCAATATGTTACTGCGAGTTTTGATGTTCAAGTATAATATTTAAAGCATTTTATTGTACTCTGCTTTAAAATTTTAGAACACGTTTTATAGGTAAGACTTTAGAAATTAATTTTAAATATTTTGTTTGTTAATAATTTGTCTATAGATGCCAATCGTTGATATTTAAACATTTGCCTTGAGCTGTATGACTATCTATTAAACTCATAAATTTAACAAGTATTTATGACGTCATAATAATAAGTTCAGAGTACTATTACTTCCTTTATTATGGTATTTGAACTATGTTATAACACTGGTAACGAAGTTTAACCAAAATAAGCATAAATGGGACCACCTAACAACGCCGACTGTAGGGCCGTCTTCCCTCATAGTTTACAACATGGGGGTTTCGGGCTGGTACTCCGTGCTTGGCCAGTGAATGGTGGCGGGTCGTTAGAGCCTCAATTGGTAGGATAGCTATAATAACTGAAAGGAAAAGGACCCTTAATTAAGTAGATGGCGAAGATAACAATAATAAATCACCTCCCAAAATCGTATCCATTTATTAGGAGTCAAACGACAGCTAGATTCCGATAGAATCAATCAATGTTTCAAGTGATACTTAGCTGCTTAATACAGTTTTGCTTAGTAAAATATACTTCTGGTTTCACATAAGATTCATTTAATTTACAACATATTTTAGCTTCGTAACAAGAGCAATGTGTTTATGAGAAAGAACACTTAACTACTAAAGATAAAAGCAATTGCTATTCATTATTAAACTATCAATAAATATTAGAATTTTGACCTGTAATATGGTGACTAAACAACTAATAAACATACTTAATATGTATTTTCTATTTTCGTAAATACATACATATTATAGATATACTTTCCTATGACGAGGTCTCTATCTGTGGATTTAACTTGATTAGTCACCGGGCTTTGTCGGTAATTTTAGTTCACTGTAAGAAAGTAAGTAAATGTATTCAGAGACAGTTACATCACCCCATATATATTTTAAATATTTATTGTATTGCAACTAAAAGTATCAAACATTTTTAGGTTTTCGACAGGTATTTAAAACTTACCCTTGCGGGTAATTCAATATACTTAAGAAACCCAGAGATTAGTTAGTTCCGTTGTACTACTTATAAGGTAATAAGCGACCTAAAATTGGTGGACCAACCGCACTGTCAGTTTAAAGTAAGGCTTCCTAATAACTCAATACCATAGACATTTTCATGTTACTTATTGTGCAAATAAATGTAAACGTCCCAGGAACGATCTCGTTTGTCATACATTCGACGTCGTTTTACGTAAAATTCGAAGCCGCCGCTCGTCTGCTTGCAAAAACTTAGTCAAAAGTTACTTTCGTTGGGGCAGGGTAACTTTTTATACTTTTGAACTTGGTTCGTGTATCGAGCAATACATCGCCCAAACTTTATGTATGCCGTTATCTTTGCTTGAAATAATATTATTTTTATTTACCATAAATAGTTATATCGGTACCGTTATTTCAGACACGTTCATTTTTATATACTTGTACAAATTGGGAATATAATCATAACCATTGGCATGCTCTATATTGGCCTCACTCTTTTTGAGAATTCGTGAAAATGAATTGCAGTGTTAGATATATATTTTAATTCATGTTATTTGAATGTTTAAGGCAATGGTAATAAGGAGTTCAGCCCAAAATAAATATAAACTTATTCTTAAAGTTAACCTTCGTCAGTGAGGTGTGGTCGTAAGCTCATACATAATATATGGAAATAAGTACCTACTAACGCGAAGGCTTGCTTAAACAATCTCTTCCTACAAATAAGATAAACCAAGCGGAGTCAGAATACCCCAGAGGTGAAAATAAACTAGACACGCGGAGCGTTAGATTCCCTGCACAGTGTACCTCTTACGGTGCTAGGTTTACAAGATTTAAGGATCCTCTAAAATTGAATTTCTTTGACACATCTCTAGTAGGTAAAAGAAAGACTTCTTCTTATGGATAATATCCCCTTGTTTTGAGAATGTTTTATATGCTTACAGTTTAACATGTTTTGGTAGAATCGATGAAAATGTTAAAAATAAAATTGCGTTTTAATTGTAGTTAAAAAAATGTGTCTAATACGATTTTCAATTATTACTTTTATTGATCTTTTTAGATCTATCATGTCAATGAATTTACGCACGTCTGAAAGTTTATCTTAAGATATGTGTTTATACCTAGTAAGTGTAATTTTATGTGTTCCTAACATAGTTGATATTATACAAAGAGCGTAGGTAGCACGAGCTATAGATTGTCAGTTATTGCATGTTGATTAGATTTTGAATTAAAAAGTAATGGCCTAAACAAACAATATTTTATTGGAATACGCAGACACGTCTAACGGGCAGATCGTGGCTATACACAAAAGATTATCTGTATCCAACAAAAGATTTGCCAAAACTATTCCCTTCAATTCATTATCTTCACTTTTTCACACGGAAACCTAAAAAAGCGCACGCAATTCATATTAATAACGCATTGACCATAATTACCGCCGTAAGTATGCGGAATAGCAATTAACATGCTTTCGAGTGATATCCTCCAGGATAGTGATTCAAATAACCAGAATCACTATTGTTGCGTTGTATAATATGCCTAATGGATCAGCGATGCTCATAGCGAGGTGATACTAAGTTGATCTCACATGTGTACTGAATACCTGAATGAGTTCACCCCACAAGTGCCACTTATGAGAAGAATGATCCGCAAATTGGTTCGATTGAGTGTCGATGCCGAAATCGTAGCTTGGCACGGCCCACTAGATGAATGGAGGGTAAAGGAATGGCATTTTGGCGGCATAATGAAGTGACGACATTTGTTACGAAAATTAATTTAATATTGTACTTTTGTCTGTACGATTAGATTAGTTTCCACACTTATTATTGTCAATCAAAGACAAGGGAGATTGTTTAACATAGTTACCTATGTAATCAGAAAAAAAACGTTTTAATCAATAGTTTCCTTCATGAAAAAATAAGATTGTACTATACGAACAAACAAGGGCAAACATATATATGAACAGTTTATAATAATAGAAATAACAACACATTTTCAATGAGAATCCAATAAAACGCGTAAATTGATTTAAGTATCGAGTATCTCTCTACAATACGGGATCATGGATGCAGCCGACAATTTGAATGGTTTGGTAGCGAAGTCACTGGACCGTGGTAATTAATTACATGAAGCGATTCAATCAGTAACTTTGCATAAACGAGTTACCAATAACAGATCGCATGGCTGACCAAGAGTTTTGGTGAAACCGTAGGCAGTGATTGAATGAATGTAGCAGGTATGTCTATGTCCGAATGCACACGGAATTGCTCTAAAGTGGTTCGGTTACCACTTTGATGCGATTTCGCTCTCACCGAATAGGACGGGTTGAAACGTAGCCCGCTATATATGGACTGGGACAAGAAAATTAAATTGAGTGACATTTTAGAGGCCGCTCACAGAAATACGCATACAAAGTTATAAACAAATGATCAGTAAATAGCGTTTTCTTTTTAAATAGAAGTATAAAATCTAATAGTGGTTTTAAATGTCTTGATGTTAAATTTATTTTGACAATAATATTTTTTTGCTGGGTTTAAACCCAGCTAAAAAAATATTTCATTATACACATATTCTAATTTGTCTCGGTTCTCCAATAATTTCATCATTTTACATTATTACTACCAGAACAAATTACATCATTTTACTAATAACAGAGTCTTTCATTTCATGTCATTTCAGAATATGTACATACGTATTTTCAAGCTTTGAATTGTAATAAATAATTGTATATTGTATTTCCGTTCGGTAAATTCGACATGTCTTGTTCCATACACGCAATTGGGTTTAAACTACCGAAGTTCAGAAGAATATTTACTAAACTAAAATAGCCGATTATAGAGTTACTGCCAACTAACGTCTCTTGAGGAAAGTTATGTTCTTGCTGGAGCCAGAGCTTAATGGACTCCGAAACACATTTTGAGGTTTGGTTATTTTTATGAGCGTTGTCATTTTTATTATATCACGTGCCTATTAAATTTAAGTATGGGACAGTTTCTTCATTTCCAAATCTCTCGTTTATCCCGGAGTAGATATAATAAACTAAACATCTGAAGAAGCGTTTCATTAAACACCTCACGGTAATCACCCTATAAATTTGCATAACTAAGCATGAATGGAGCCCAATGATTGAATCGAGAATTTTTGCCTTTTTATTCACGATTACCAATGTATTCTCGAGGGCGTACTCGATCGGACTTCGCTAATTCAATTAGACTTCGACAATAGTTGTCGGGTAATAGTTAGTCTGAATGTTCTACGGTAACCGAACTGCTCATTAGCATCGGTAGCCAGAACTTTTAAGGAAATATGGCTTCCCAAAATCATTATAAGATATCTTAAGCTTTTGTCTAGATTTTATTTAAGCTTGAGATAACTGGGATTAGCACTTTTATTTTCCCCTCAACTTATGAGTACATTTGTGGTTTGTCTCCTTATATACCTAAGTGGGTACTTGGAATTTGACGATATATCCCATGTTTAAATTTGTCTTGGCGTAGTGTGTAGTCATAAAAATTGTTGCTCCTTTGTTTTGAAAGACCCTTTGCCCCGTAAAGTAAGAATATAACTTCTCATATTAATATAAATTGTAAATAGTTTGATTACATTATATTCAACACTGTAGTTTATGTTATCAAATTCTGTCAAATAAGTAACCTAAATGTTTTTTTCTTTTGTTACTGCTGTGTATGCCTTTAGAAAGGTGTTTATTAGATCTTATAGAACTTGTACATAATAACAATGTAAATATATACACTGTTATCGTACCGAATGTTAATAAATAATATAAGACTTTTTTATGTTTTTATTATTTAAGAACATTCAGATATTTAAGCGGAATAAATCATAGAAAAAAAAATGTTTTAAGAATTAATAAACTAAATATTCAATAAAAAAAATCTTAAAAAAGTATTTTCATTACACAGTTTGCACATATTTAACAATGGAGCATAGATATAAATGTATTTACACCTATATGGCAAGGCCTTAGGCCTTTAAGGCCTTCTATATGAAAACTTAAACTACAATGTTTTTAAAATGCAGTATTAACAATGTATTGTTGCACTTTTTGCACAAATTGCACAAAAGTCATGCATGAAAGTATTGTTCTGCTTTTAATGGTCTACAAAAAAGTCCGCGACAGCATATGTCTATGTTTTAAGGTTAGCTCACTATAACATATTTTTTGCTAAAAAAAATTCTGAAATTGACCCCGAAACCTTCAAAGGAGGGGAAATCGTATGTATAGTGATAAAGTACCGTGTTATCCCGAATTTAATGCGAGCGAAGCCGCGGGCAAAAGCTAGTCATTAATATGACCATTGCACCCGTGCGAAGCATGGGCGGGTCGTTAGTCTACTTATAATAAATTCCTTCCAGGTGAGCGAACTGATCATCCTGTTCACTTAATATTATAAAAAATATTAAAATAAATAAATCGAAAATATGGAATATTTATGAAGATACATTTAACTCACCATTCTCATTTAATGGGTACCTTCATATTCAACCCCCAATTTTTCTACCGGTGAATATTTTTTCCACATTCTATCGATTTCTATTCCATATTCGATCGACGAGTATTTTAATTCCAAATTCAACCCGCAGCTAATTCCACTTTCAACCAGTGAAAAAAATAGGTACATAAGTACACAATGTGATATTATTTTTATATTTGTAAAAATGTTCGACAGCTCACAAAGCTTAAGCAAAAAAAAAGTGTTTTTATGAAGACAAAATCTGTTTATTTAATTACGGCTTACACTTATAAATAAATCTTATGAACGTCCAAATACAGTTCAAATGCTTAGTGTATTTTTATTCAAAACGTTTTAAGTCCAAAAAAATAAAACCAAAATTAAAAACTTAATATTTTTTAAGAATTGTGTTTACCCACACAATAGTTCAGGTACCTATAAATAAACAAAAAAATAATATAATACATGCCATAGAGTCATCACACAAAATTGATGTTATATTACTTCTCTCTCTCTCATTTCAACCTATTGCAGGCGATTGCCTGCATGGAAGATAATTAGAATATCCAGAAAGAAAAGTTCCAGCTAACGCCATAGTAAGACTTAACAATGAACACAGCGAATAACCATATCCCATTGGAACACACGACCCAATTAGTCCGTACATTGCCCACTTGATCGAGTGATAAGTGAGCGTTAGGTACTTCGTTATTTGAATTTACCTCTTTTATTGAAGTAACCGGAGCAGGCCGAAACAGTGCTCCAGCCACGCACCGACGCAGACATGTAATAATGCGGGTACCGTTTCCCATTTGTAAAGAAAAAGGGGGAAATAAAAGAACCTTACCGCACCCCGCAACGTGTTAATGCCTCTCAGGCGACCAGGCTATCTACCCACATAAACAAGCACTGGTTTAGTGCGGTCATGTTGTATTAGTAGATAATACGTTGTAGTCGTTCCCTTACTATCGATCAATGTTCCGGTGTTCGTGTAAATACCAAAAGGGTGACGGGCGGCTCATAACGTGGTTTTGTTTTGAAAAACGACACTCATATGTTTTTAGGTTTCAAAATGGCGGCCGGGTATGATATGGAAGTGGATTTCTTTAGACTTACACTTTAAATGATCAGGATGTGAGTTGAATTTTTCTTGTTTATATTTTGTGTAAATTCGTATTAATTATATATTCGGTACTCTTTTGATGTAAATAAAACATTGTTGGTTTTAAGCAATGCCGGTCTGTCATGGTCAGACTTATCACTTATAATCAGGGGAGCGTCTCGATTATCCTGTACACATGGTGCCATAAAAAAAATCCTATAAAAATATTTTTACAGCACTCCAAAAAATAACCTTATACGGTTACCTCCTATTGTTTCAGCATTAGATTTGGGGGTTTTTTTTTCGCTGATAACAAAAAAGATGGTAACAAGTCATAGCTTTTATGGCAAATTGCATACCCATTGTGACTTAAAAGCAGAATTGTGTGTATATTACCAAACTTAGGTGCTGGAATGAATTATTCCAAACCTCACCAAAACATCACCGTTTGGTTCAAAAGCTTCTCCAGATGGTTTGAAAGACTTTGAATTTAAAGCCAATAAATGGCGAAGTGACTCACCGTATTTTACTCGAAAAGAAGAAAAAGTATTTTCAAAGATGAACATTTCTTATGTGATTGACCGTTCCATAATGAAAAATTAAAGTATTTTTCATAGTTTATTTTAGTAGTTGTTTAACATTTCAGTGTGGATTGAATAATATACATATCAACCCCCAAACAAACTGTTAAACTCGAGAGGTGTGATATAGGTAATAGACAGGACAAAGGTCTTCCTATTATGTGTATGGTTATATAAATAAATATAATAGACGTAAGTATAAATAATATAATTCAGTCAATTGACTGAAAATTGTATTCTTGTCCGAACCACGTAAATACTTGGTATTCGTCCGGCGTCCCCGTACCTAAAACCTCGAATGTGATTCAACGTACTAAGTACGTAATTTTTTTCGCAGCGGTGTTTATTTATACGAAGATAAATGTGTTTATGATGCCCATCTCCTCTCAAATGCGAAGCATAAAAAAGCGGTTGCCGTACTTTATTGCTGTATACTTCTATAATATAACCCTGTGTTAAATGGCTTAGTACGCTGGAAACGGTCGGATAATCGAGTAGACACAGCAAATTGCCTTGCTGAAACCACCTTACGATAGTCAGGTCGTCGCCGGTGTTGCAAAGCTCGTTAAATGAAATTCTTGGGGAATGTTTTAACTATGACAGCGTGATGAGACAGGTTGAAAAGAAATGAGTTTATTTTTAATTGACTTGCTGGTGCTGGTGATTGCTCAAGAGTTAGTTCATTTTTATTGTCAGCTGGACGTATTTATAACATATATGTTTCAAATTGTTTTTGAAATGACCACTGGTTGCTAGCAATGTTTATGACACAGGATATTAAAATGATTAATACACGTATAGATAGCATTTAGCGCCACTTAAACTTTAGGATGTTACAGCATACATTATGTAATATATGATATTTTCCTAAATACAAAACTTTAATTTGTAGATCCTTATATTGTGAATTATGTTTTACTGTCTTGAAAGTTTTCGCATAACTGTGTATGTTACACAATTAATGAAAATTTTACCAGTTTTAGTCATATATTTTTGTTATTTAATAGTTCATGTTTTTATAGTTCAGACCGGCTTTACGGGACTTCACGGAACTGCAATGTGAACACAGTAACTGTCCGTGAAATGAATGAATTTTTTATCAAATTAAATACACGATTAAATCCGTAAAAATATGTTTGTAATCTTTCTCTGTATGCGTTTACGTCTTTACTTAATATTCTATTATAAATTAATGTAATGGAATTATATGTTTTTGGCATATGTACACAAGTACTAAAGAGTAAAAATACTATTTGGAGCTAAGAGTATGTTGTCATTATCATAAAAAACGGCGGTATTTATAACTTTCTTTCTTTCAACATTGAAACAAAACAAATATAATTTTATTTTTAACTAAAACCGTCTAGAGCTTTATTTTAACACAATCATATAGAGACCTGTTCTGCAGAAAACGTTAACAAGTTTAGTAGCTGGACTATCCTTTAAATAACGGGGGGATTAAGTACAAATCTGAGGGTGATTCGTCGTCCGACCTTTGTCCTAACGCTCAGTGGACTAGATTTAAGCTTATAGTTTATCAGTGCACAACTAGCTTTTGGTTCTCTTGAGTAAGATTTAATGAAATAGTATCGTAATTAAATTAACATTAAGGCATATTATATATTTTAATTGATATTATAATTATGTGTATTTATACAGTACCTATAAGTACAAAATTATAACATAATTAATTCGTTATCAATTGGAATTGCGACTTATTCCCAATAAGACAATTATATTTTTTCACCTAATAATTAGGTACTCATTAATCATCCCTTTAAGTTTTTTATAAAAAAAAACAAAGGAATATTTTTGGTTGCGAAAGGGTCCTCAGGAAAAAATTAAAAGCATCCTTTAAAACAATTCCTGTTTGCTTAGTTTCGGTTAATAAAAACCGAAAGGCCCAATAGCGGTGTCAAACAATAATTTGCTCTGAGCAAATAATAAATTATGTGCTCTCAGTCGTTAATTGAAGCCACGGCGCCCTTTGTGTAAATATAAAGCAGTAAATAATGCTTGTGGGCTTTTGTCCTTCAAAGCCCTCGAGATTCCGTCCGAAGGCCCTGCCCAATCCGCTTACATTACATGTTGTCGTGGCAAAGTTCACAAAATAGGTACGCGACCAACGACGTAACGCTAAGCTTGCGTAAAAGCTCCTGAGCAAACTTTACTAACAGAACTAAACATCATTGTGCGCTTTCAACGCGTGCTTTTACATTTATGTTGTGTTTTTCATGTTGTTATGTCAAATAAAACAAAAAAAATAACATTTCACATTTATTTTTTTGCAGGGAATAATGGTGCTTATTATTATTATTATATATTCGTTTTTGAAACTACAAACAATTTTAATCTACCAATACGGTTACTAAAAGACATCTCATAGCATCAAAAAGTGTGGTTTGGAATGTTAGTGTACTCTTTTAGTCCCTGAATCGCATTTTAAAATAACGATTGGAAGAAATTTGGGTATTAAATTTTATTACCAAGCTTCCTTAACAAAGGTATGTAGTAATTATTTATTATATAGAGTAAAGATTATCAATTAATTACCTGTATTTACCTAATATTAGTTGTTGTGTGTTATGTTTACACATCACTAATAAACTATTAAAGTCCGTAAAGCTTTATGCGTCCTGATTTGTGGCTATTACAGCTAACGGTCAAAACACTTTGTAAATACTATTATGTGGAAACAGTTGCGTGAATCTCTCTAATGGGATGATGGACTTCTATTATCCAGCTTCAAATTATAGTTCCTTTTTTAAAACTCAAATTGGTTCCTTATTCATTTTCTTTATTTAACAAGGGTTTAAGGTCCACCACTCTGGTCCATGGCGTGTTCGTTCGTAGCGGCTCGTGGAATCCCGTAAGATAAACGCTAGAACCTGAGAAATATATTGCTTAGATGCGTTCAGGGTCCAATAATAATCGTCAATTGCTTTATGTCGGTTACTACCAGAACTTGAACAAAATCTCTTATTATTAATCCGGGGTTTCTTTAAGGTTGTGTAGCAAGCCTAAAAAATATAAGTGGTATTAAAAAAACACTTACGGTTTAGTTGTTGTTTTTTATTTACATTGGGAATGTTTCTATTTAATATCTCTGAGAACGACCAAGCCAGTAATGTTCTATTAATAAACGCAAGACGCATGTAAGTGGGTTTCCTTAAGACTTTCCCTCAAAAAAGGAATCACTTTGTTGTATTGATTCGGCAGGCATCAATTATTCCACAATATCACTGGCATTCAGCTTAAGGAAATAATCAAAGGGTGGGAAACCATAGGCGCGGCGCATACGAATAATTAGCAATCATAGCATATTGTTTTCAACATTTAATGTCATTATGGAAGAATCCTCTGAGAATACACAATCCTTGTTCATTAAATAAGTACAAATTAAATTGCTTGTATTGTATATCAATATAATCTCCATCATTTCATCATCATGTTTCATTTCATCATTGATTTACTTAACGGCGCTATTGATACCAATTTTTTATGTATAACCTATTGAGAGTTAATTATATTTTACATAAAAAAGTGTAAGCAAACTTATACTAGAATTTGTTAGCAAGAAAGTTGACAATATCTGATTATTTTGGAACAAAATGGTTGCGATGTAACATCTGAATGTCATGGTAAACCCATGTCAATCAGATGTTACATCTAGTTTCGTATTCCAGACATACGCATGTAATACAGTGTATATATTTTTAGCCAATCTTTATGCAATATACCGTTACATTTTGGTTACGGTATATTGCATAAAGGCTTTTTTAACCTATTGAACGCCTGAATTCCAGACGCAATAGAAAATCTACTGTGTCTGGTACCTTAATGCGTCATTGGCGGTCAAAGGCTCTAAGTTTGATTGTTATATTTGTCGGTTGATAGAATAGTCTTGAAGTTGAGACTTTGTCTTGGCAAGCGCAGCGTATGACGTCCTCTTTCCCGACGGACCAACTATTTGACAGCGGTCGCTGGTGAAGGCTGGAGGATAAAATTTGAGGACCGGTCTTTATCCGGCAGTAAACTGATACAGGTTGAAGAAAGGAGATAGAGAAAGACAATATTGATTTATTGTGTCTTGAATATATATGGGTTATAGACTTCTAAACAACTATCGTGGCTATGGCTATCATGCATAGAATCAATGAAGCAGGTTACAGTCCGACACGCCTAGTTTATGAAGTAATTGAAAAAGGTTTGGAGTTGCCGTGATTAGGAGGATGGATTACGTACAGGTGAGGTTGGAGTTGGTTCTAAAAGCTCCAAATTATTGAATCACATAATGTTATTGCGATATTGTATATTATAATTTTGGCAAACGTAAGTGAGAATACAATGATTTTTTCATAACTTATTATTGCACCAGTCTTAACTTTTTAACTTATTTCTAAATCTTAATTTTTAAAAGACGAAAAGCTGTAATTGTAAAGTCGCACATAAGTCAAATCATAATCTCAAAGAACAAATTTTGTATAAAGTTTGAGCGAACTTTTCGTTAGCAACTGAGTGTACAGTTGTAATGAACATAAATGACTACGTCTCCTTAACAGGGTCGTTCCGGCCCTTACATCCTACAGGGGGATAATTTGTGAAGCAAAACGATTTTCTTATGAAGAGATCCCAGTAGAATTACATGGTTGTATTTTTATTGTTCTCATAGTGAAGTACTTATTGCTATAGTAGAGAGTGACCTGACGTGAGTTTGCAATATAGTTTTCCAAATACAGCCTCCTTTATTGTATGAGTATTTGCATGAACGGCAAAAAGATTTCATACTTACTTCTAAACAGTTAACTGCTAGACTAAGGCTGCCGTCCACTGAAGCACAATGCAACAACAACAAGGAAGCATCCAATAAAATGGTATAAAATTTTCACGTTATAGACAAGTTATTAATTATAGGTAATTCTTGTCTTCGCAGCCTGTTACGTTTCACTGCTGGACTCAGGGACTCCTCCTCGATTCAAGCTTTTTTCGTAATATTATAAAATCCGCTTCAACTCTTATGAACGTTATATAAAGTCCATAATAATATTCTTTCTTGATATTAATATCCATCAGATTTTAAAACTTAATTTGGTTTAGTAATATGTACTTATAATACCTACCGCTACCGCTAGATCAGAATAAATAAAATTAACCGAAGAGGTTACCATTGATATGTGATTCAGTTTAAAATCAATTAAAAAGAAGCACCTAAGTATATCGGGTGTAACTCAATCGTTTCACATGCCGATGGCCTCTTATTGATATAAATTGGTGGAAGCCATAAATTCAATGTACAAGGTGTACTAGGGCAAGCCCTTTGATCTCTCAATATAATTCAATAGAGAATAAATTTTCAAGTGCATAGGTACTCGAGGTATGAATGTAAAAACGTATCGAGCGAGTCTTAATTGATAGTAGTTGGTATCATGTGGCGGGCGTATTGCGGTCGGGTTTATGCGGTCAATGTACAGTTAGAGTACAAAAATATAATGACTAATATTATGCAACGTAACTAGAGACCCGCCCCGGCTTCGCAAGTGTGCGATGCTGATAGTAAATTGTGGTATATTCATAAGAGATAGACATATATTACCGCGGAGTTACTTGTAGACCTTTTCAATGTGTATAATACATACTTAATACTTTATTGTGATAAATATCGTAGGGTTCAGCCTGTGTTTGCTATGTAAGCGGAAAAAATGTAGAGGCAGATACTTACATATGTATACTTTTTGTAAAAACATAAAATATGCTATGCATAAAAACTCCTAGACCAATACAAAGAGACATATCATGAACACAAATGTTTTATTGCCCGGGATCGAACCTGGAACCCTTGGTGTAGTAGCTGACATCTGAACTAATACACTTTATGGGTCCTCAATAGATAGTCTATTTACGCATAAATTGTAACAATTTTTTTTTGTAACCTTATGAAAAATATTTAAAGTTGTCATAGCAACATCATAAAAGGGAAAGCAGAAAAGAGCTTCCTTTATTGTACCGTAAGGAACTGGTACCTGCTCATTTTTTAAGGCATATTGATAAATATATTTTTATAAATAAAATTATTTACTTTATCGGATTACTTTAGACTTCATGAGTAAAAAGTTTTAAGTGAAGAGTATATTATTCAGATAAGTCATTAATAAAAACGATAGTCGTCAATTATTTGCTTCTTACTTCGTTTCTTTATTTAGTAAGCAAAGATTTTTTTGGTCTAACCGGTGCAAAAGTAAATCTTTACAATTTTAGTTAATAAAAAAGCTAACACTAATTTCCTAATATAATAATAATAATAATAACGTTTATTTCTCACCATAATCATACAATTCCGTATATATTCACAACATCTTAAATCTAGGACACTAATTATGACCCACATGTATGTAAACATTTTTTTTTTTATCAAAAGCAAAACACTTCAATAGTACGATTATGGCAGGTTGATACCTATACTAGGATAAATCCTGAATCTTAGGTTACCAACCTTCCACCTCGAAAAAGGCACTGTGTATTTTTGTTTATATGTGAATTATTAATTCACGAGAACACACTCAAAAATTATAGTTGGTAGTTAACATACTATTAAAATGTAGGGTAGACCAACAAACACCTTTTGCTATTGTCAATCAGGCCGAAGCCACAGTATAGTGATCTATAGTATGTAAAAGTAAAAAAGAATTATACAATGGTAACAGATAATACTTGAACTGTACAATAAATGTACTTGTTGAATAATAGTGTACTCACTCCTTAGTATAAAAAAAGAGATAACATTATTTAATAGTTATTTTAATTATAGGTATGTATAGGTAGTGTAAGGTGACGAGTATGAAGTGTATGTTAATATGGGAGATTTTGTACTTGGGCATGTGTGGGTGTGAATGGAAATATTTTGTACTATTTCGAAAGGGGAGAACGGGGAAGGTTTTCCGAATGCGAAATCTAACATTAAAAAAAAAAAATAGTAATAAAAATAATACAAAACGCTAAGAAACGCTTCTGAGTTTTTTTTCAGTCTCATCATAGGATAAGGATATTAAAAGTTTTTTTATGACAGTTTTTAATCTATGCCTGTTTAACTTATATATTTGTAATACATCATTAAAATGCCTGTAAAGAAATGGGCCAGTGTAGTATGTCTGCCGACGGGTGAACATTTTGTTAAAACTTGGTACGGGCGTACGGGGTCGTCTTTTATGCTGGGATATGAGGGAGGGGTCAATAGACTTGTGATGTCGCAGAATAGAGTTATAGATAAATAATTGCCTGACTGAAAGTAGACCTGTTTCCCTTGTACAGTTTGTTGGTCGAATATCGTCTGGGTTTGGAAAACATGACTTTAATGACTGCTCTTTGGGCTCTTTCTAATTCTAAGAGGTAGCTCGAGGCGGCACCACCCCATACCGGAATGCAGTATGTTAACAGGGACTGGCAAAGTGCATTATAAATTCTTGTTATAAGCTTTATGTCTGCAGATTCACGAAGGCTTTTAAAAATGGGTAGCAATTTGCGTATTCTCTTACTGAGAGCAGAAATATGGGGTTGCCAGCGTAGGTTATTATCTATCATGATACCTAGATATTTAAAGGTATCTGCTTGATCTAATGTAGGACAATCACAAGGAGCTGTGATATCATCTTTGATACATATACTAGAATGAGCCTTAATACTAAAGCTTACTGTAGGCTTCGTGGCAGGTGATATCCTAAAGCAGATGTATTTGGTTTTGGGTACATTGATGGTTAAGAGATTTGCATCCAACCAAGCCAATACTCTTTTAAGTCCAACCTCAGAAGATCTCTGAACTTGTGACCATGATGTTCCTTGAAATATTAAAGCGGTATCATCGGCAAAAGCTAGCGTACTACCATTTACAATATCAAGTTTACACAAGTCATTTACGTAGACCAAAAATAGTGTAGGACCAAGAGTACTTCCTTGAGGAATTCCATAGGTGATTGGTGAAGAGGTGCTTACAGTGTTGGAGACCTTGACTACCTGGCTGCGGTCTGTTAAATAATCACTAAACCATTCAAGAGCAGTACCCCGAATACCGAGCATTTCCAGCTTGCACAAGAGCAGCGGTACCGATACCGTGTCAAAGGCCTTCTTCAAGTCAAGAAATATAGCTACGCATCTTTCTCCCTTATCGAGTGATCTTGTCACAATATTGGTAAGGGCAGAAACAGCATCCTCCGTATTTCTGCCACTTCTAAAACCGTACTGATTATCAGCTAACAATTGGTTGTTCTCCAAGAAATTAGTAAGTCGACTATTTACTACTCTTTCTACTATTTTGCTAATAGTACTAAGTAAGGAGATAGGTCGATAGTTTGACACTGTATCCATCCACCACCCTTGTATACCGGAATTATAACAGCTTTTTTCAAAATAGCCGGAAAGCGTCCCAGCCGACATACTCAAATTACACAGATGAGATATTATAGAACATAAGATTTCATGGGAATTTTTGATAATAACTGTGGGAATTAAATCAATACCGGGTGAGCAGTTTCCTGAGTGATAGATAATTTTATCGATTTCAACAAAGTTTGTAGGATCATAAACATAGTTTTGATATTTGACGAACTTTTGTTTTGTCTTAACAGTTCCAATTCAGTACAATTGAGTTTGTCTAATATGTTTGAAGCCAGTTCCCCGCCGACGGAAGTAAAAAATGAGTTGACCATGTTAAGGGATTCTTGGTGAGTTTGTGTAACCTCAACAATGCATCAGCTTGAGAGCGGTTGTTTTTAATATTGCATATTTCTTTAACCGTGTCCCAAGTCGCTTTATTATTTTTGTGGTTGAGGATTAGTTTATTTCTGTAATAACTATTTTTTAATGATTTTGCAGTTTCTGTACAGGTATTGCGGTATTTTTTGTATTCGTTTTTAAGGTTCAGGTCAGAGGGGTTTTTTTTAACAAGTTGATGAAGGCGGTCCCTCTTTTGGAAGCATTTTACTATACTTTGGGTGATCCATGGTTTAAGAGGCCTATTTTTTTAGTGAAAATTTCAGTATTTGTATTATTAGATATGATGTCTTGAATGATTTCAATAAGAGTGTTTGCGGCTATATCTGGATCTGTGATTGTTAGAAAAGGATTCCAGTCATACTCTTTAATGGCTATTTTAATAGATTCGTAGCTAATTTTAGTTCTAGTTATACGGTTCATAGTTTTTGAGTTATAATCAGGAGATGAGGAGATACTTAAGAAGACCGGGTAGTGGTCAGTGATATCTGCTTGTAAGACGTAGGATTGGAATGAACCGTAAGTTTACACATAAGTGATCAAGGCACGTGCTTCCATGAGTAGGGATTTCAATAGTGTTTTGGAGACCGTGAGAGCCTAAAATTTCCAAATAATCTCTGACATAGGAACTGCTAGTATCTATAGTATTATATTATGTCCCCGTAAGAACTATTTTTCTAGTCTTGTAGTAGTAGATGACCAATCTAGAGAATCGAGAAAGTTGGATGCGTCCTTAAAGCAATATGGCCGGTAAATACCAAACACAGTCAAACCATCAAATTCGGCAGAAAGGCAATTGGCATCATGTAAGTCAACTTCTTGAACAGTTGCCTTGAGATTATTATTAACGTACATAATATAACGTTTATTAATTGTGTTAAATGTACCGAGTGCTTTTTTATATAATAAAGTTTATTTCTAATTTAAATATAATATAGCTTGCTGTAGGTATTCTTTTCAAAAATAGGTAATTAATAAAAAAAATTAAAACACGGCTGTAGCATAATGTTTTGTATAATAAGCAATTACTTATCAATTTATGATTTTCAATATAATAATAAAAATCCACTGCACTCACACAGCGCCATCTAGTCCCAAACTAAGCATTAGGCCTTTAATATGGGTGCTAAACAACGGGTGAACGTACTTTCATACTCTTTTTTATAAATATATTCATATTCTACAAAGAAAACTCCTAGACCAATACAAACAGATATTTTTATGCACACACATTTTTGAACTTCATGGGATAGAACCCAGACCCTTGGTGTAAGGGCCGACATCTCAAACAATTGCACCAGATGGGTCGTCAAATTTTAACGACATGTGATAACACCGGCGAAGGGCCGTTGCGTCAGGAAAGCGAAGGGCCAAGATACTCGTATCTAGTGCAAAATGGGGAATCATGTGCCCAGCAGTAGACTGCAATTGGTCCAATAATGAACACATTAAAACACTTAAAAATCTAATAATTAGAAGGAATTAGATTTTGACTTTGCTTTTGTGCCAAGCAAAAATACTTCTTGAATTGTACTTGTTTTATTATCATTATTGATTAACTTAAATAAATAAATACAATACCGTATTGTACTCATTCAGTTTTCAAGGAAACAATTTAAAATTTCTTACACTGTTAATGTAATGTAAAGCAACGGCCGTCTTACCCATATTCAAACTGATGGGTCAACAGTCCGCAATCAAGTTGTTTATTTTAGAAGCTATGTTTCTGCAGGTTCCGATTATACCGCCATCAATCTATTGACGTCACCGTGACCCAGGTGGTGTGCACGTCGTTAAGATGGCCTACAAAATACTTCTAAGAAAACTGTCGTAACTATCTCTTCAATCAATCAAGGAGTCCGTAACTCCCAACTGTACGGTACAGGCACACAGCACGATTATGTGGAGTTTGCTCTGCAAACATAGGCCTATTCTACCATCATAAGTAGCCCAATAGCTTTACGTGCTTTCCAAAATACAGTGAAATTGAATCTTCAGATCCATTTTCGGCCACTCATCTGATTGTTTATTTTTACTCGTTAGTTTTTATTCCGCTTTAACCCGTTTAATATTGACCGTTTTAAGTTAGGTGATACCAAGTTAAGTTTGTCGCTTACTTGTGCAAGATGTTGTAGTTGATGGCTGTGTATTCAGATGGCAGAATTTATGTAATTTATTTAATACGTAAATCTAAATGTATAGATATTATAAATACAAGCTTTCCGAAGTTTTTCATTGATGTATTTCTATTCACATCTACATAAAAATATTGACTCATAAGCTTTAGAAAATGTTTCCGCAGATTAAAAGCACTTACTAGTAGAAACGTACCTATGTGTAAAAAACAACGAGCTACACCATTGCACTAACGCATAAATATGTGGGAAACACGTAGCAAATTGAGGCAACGCGTGCCCTAACACGTTTTCACAAGCACACCGTATACCTTAGTAAAAGCTATGCCGAAGCTTCTTATAAAACCTGGACGGCTATAGGCATCAACAAAATAGAAAACTAGAAACCGCGACCTTACTTTGTTTGAGTATTAGGGAACAAGGGAATGATGTAAAAGTTAGCTTTAAAAGATATAAGATGCATAAATAAAGATCTTATTCGTGAACTTTTCATTTAAATAAAATGTTCGGTAGCTACCAAAAGAAAGCATACGTCCAAACAAACACACATAGGTATCAGCGTAATAGTAAACGCTTTCAAATAATCCTTGATAAGTAGACTATTTTCTTTCTTTCTCTCTCTCTTTCTCTCTCTTTTTTTTGGAAGGAATACATATAATTACAAAATTCATCTTCCAAAATCGAATATCTCTTCACTTTGAAAGGTAATTAAACTTATAAATAAACGTTATTGCTTAAACATTTAGATTATACCCATTTACATAATTTAATAATCAATTTAAGCAATCAGTCTTATACATATTTTATATGTCTAAATGTCTTAGTTAATTGTAGAGTTTAAATCCCTTTCCTCTTAGAATAATAACATCGTAAAGGACGAGTAAATTTAACTGTTGAGGGCGAAAGACGTTAGATAGAACCCGTCCAATGAATTTATGATGAGTGGGCAATGAGCCTTAAAATTGCCTAAGGTATTATTAATAATTACCAAAGATCCAAATTAGTTACTGCATAATCACAACAAAATCAAAATTTCATTTGATGAGAGCCAACAATAAGAGAGACAAGGCCGGTTTTTGGAAATGTCATATTTCATTAGAATAAACCTATACTCACTTTGACTAGAATAATATTAACTGTTTTACTATATTACCCATTAAAATGTATATTTAAACCAATCTCCGCTCTTTGTTGTTTACGTTACGGGATATTATTTCATCTTCTTCCTGTAATATATGATAATATTAAAATAAATGTCGCACAGGAAAATTTCTGTGTGCAAACAAATTATTATACTGCGTAGACCTTACAGTCTGTTATAGAGTATGTTTCGCTGATGGAGACTGGATGAGGAAAGACAGAACCGAAATACCGTTGCTGCGGAGTATTGCCGGCTGCGGAAGAAAAATATTTAATACCCTTGTACTCCAATGAGTTTAGGGAGGCAGAGAGTAAGATTGTGTGTGTGACCAAGATTACTTGTACATGGACCGATAACTGCAAATGTCGTTGGTAGAAGCTAGATGAAGGCAGAAGAGCATCGGAATACAAAGCGCAAAAAAGGGAAACTTCTAAGCAGTTCGGTAGTGGACTTGCGATAGATTGAATTAAACGAGCAAAATCATGTATCCCTATGATTTATGAATAATATTTTAATTTTTTTTTAACAACAATATCAAACCATGATGCTATATCTTTTAGTTGTTATCCACCTGTGATTGGGAATCTTAATATATAGTTTTCATTTGTAACCTTCATTGACGATTGCAAAAGATCATTGAGATAATCCAAACTTCCATACTGATATTATCAATATGAAAGTGTGTTTGTTTGTTCGACTTTTCCGGAAAAATATAAACACAAGTAGAAGTATTTTTTAAAGTGGAGTTAGTTGAAGGAATAGAGAGTGACATAGGTTACTTTTTGTTTAATTATATGCCCTCACTTTTCATGGAGAAAACTAAAAATTAGAATGCGCTCTTTTTGTCACTAAAAAATCGTCAATGTTTTTCTGAAATTGGCTCCTAAAGCCTTAAACGAGGGGGTGCAATTTTATACAACAGCGTAAAATTATATTCTGTTTCCGTTACCAGGAAAAGGGAACAGTGTTATCCCGAATTCAACGCGGTGTAGCTGCAAAAGCTAGATCTTTAAATAAAAATCAAGAGATAAGCATAATTCCTTTTAAAAAACTGAAAGCTTTACAACTGCCAAAGGGAGCGAAGGAAATCCATCATTTTCTTAAAGCCCGAAGCTATTGGAAACTATGCCTATTCGATCTTATCTCTGGTTTTATTTTCAACAGAAAATTTGAAAGCTTTTTCAGCAAATCCTGTTTAACTTATTAAATCGGATTATAAGTTTGTTCATTGTTGGACACAATTAAAATAACTTAGTTTTAAATAAAAACAAATCTGCAAAATAATGTTTTCTGTAATTTCTGTTATTCCTAGTTGAACGTTAAGTTTTGTCATTCTTAATTAAACTAATATTCGGTTCTAAACTAATAATTTGAGAAAAACGATATTCAAATTTATTTTTACGATATTCAAATTAATTTCAATTACTTTTTTTTACATACTCGCGCCGTATCATCTATCTTTAACAACTGTGCGCCAGAGAGGGATCATTAAGCCGTGATATTCGAATTCAGCGTTCAATCTTCCTTCAGTCCGCTTTTACGTATTTACGTTTATTATCAATTGCAAACCCCGATATAAACGATATCATTTATTTTTATTGCCCATATTCAACATTTTCGCGTTGAAATGTTTAATAACAATTAATTCTGCTGTTGACATATGGCGTCACTTTTTTATCCGAAATAATTTTCGTTCGGCCGACGACCAAATAAATGTAAATAACCATTTATCTTTTATGCGAAGCTAGGTATTTGGGTTTCATTATTTGTATTTAAGGATAAGGAAGTAAAGTGTGTTAAAATTAAGGTAGTGGTGAAAAGGTTCCCCGGACGGGTGCCTAATCTTTTCTCCATGAACCAAATCCTACCCTTAACGCTATTCTTATTAAGGGCTACGCGACCGCGCCCGCCTCGCCCGCTTCACACGCATCAATACCAACTTTATTCCATTTAAAATCTCTCTTTGAATATCAATAGGCCTTCTTACAAATGCCTGAACCGTTTGCGGCTTTACCAATTTCAAATTACGACATTCCATACGAGCATCCACCTCATTCATGCGTACTACTCACGAGTATCACGTTATGAATTGTGATTCTTTGATTAGCTAGCAATATAAAACACGCATTTTTTTATACCAAGTATGTACATATAATACTTTGTATGTAACGACGTTCTGTTGCTTTATTAGCAAAGTTCGGGATAGGGTAGTTTTGCTGGGTGATCGTAAAGGATCTTGAATATATTCTGATAGCACTCTTACGTATAGTCATAGTAGTTTACGGCGCTATCGTTATTGAAAGATAGTACTCTAGACGTATACCCATAAAATGTATCACACGTAATATTTACATAACCATACATATACATATTTGAAACGTAGGTATGTATATATGTTCACATATGTTTCATATAAAGGAACACTATTTTTTCGTTTCAGTGGGAACGATACATTGTATTTGAAATTTAGTATCTACATTAAATTATTCCAATTTAGTGAATAATTAAAATGTATCTACGTATTCTAATGCAATACAACAAGAACTGGTTTAAAAGGGGTCAAATTTATGTATGAATGATGCCTTCTTAATGAAATCTATGTTAAAAACTGGTATACATAATAGTTGATTCTGCGACAAAAGTTCCAGATTTAAACAGATGTCCGATGCATGTGGCTAGCAACAAAAAGAGGGTGAGGTGAGGTATTGTACAAAGACCTCAATTACTCATAAAACGTGCTGTTGAATAGCTCTATCCCTCCATCAGTTTTAAAAAGAACCAGTCCTTTGAATTTATGTATATTGTCAAAATAATTCGCGGTAAATCGTTGCCGGGCGGATTAAGGTAGACTTGGAATGGCGTCGCATTCATTCCGTCATTGAGAATCGTAAGCTTATTTTTATGGATTTTGCTTTTGTTTTTTTTAGCAACAATATGGTATAATGTTTTTCAATACTGTATAACTACTATATGGTAATGACTTCTTGGCTTTAATTTATATTAAAGTACCTACTTAATTTATTATTCAAGATGAGGAGAGTTGAGAAAATATCTATTGTTAATTACAAATTACGTAATTTATGATAATATTATGCGGAAACAATGCACACATTATAATGAATGACATTTTTTGTCCCGGAGTTCATTAATATATGTTGTTAAACACTAATAGAAAAGACTCCAGTGCGAGAAGATAATCACATATACAATTTTGCGGGAATAATAAAGAGCACAGAACAATAAGTAAACAAATTAATACACTTCCGCATAGCAAGAGGAAAATAAGATTCTGTGTTGAAGTCAAATTAGACCAAGGCATTATAAATATTTTATCTTTGTATCATCAATATTATTCTTGAGAACATAAAATGGTAATTTAAAACCGTACTTATTTGGCATTATAAATACATTTTAACATATTATTACAACCTCTGCGCTGGTTACGAACTTTTGTAAAATTTTCGAGTAAATATCCGTATTATTATTAGTTATTGCTAATTACGTATAATTTAAACATTACTACAATGCCTTAAACAAAAAAACAAATTATCTCTAACTACATAGTTCAGACTCTAATGCCGTTAGCACTTATGGTAGGTCTACGAGTATGCTCTGTGCAACACAATAGAAGTCTCCGGTATGCGAATAAAAAAATGGTGCATTCTAGAGCGTTTTACATGAGAAAGAAAGATATCGGCATCAGATTATTCAATTTACACTATTCCGACCAAGTTTAATAATAATATATATGATTTTAGTACAGAATTGGATGTCGTAGTGATGATAAGCAAAATACCCTTTTGAAACACCAATTTTAGCAAGGTTATTTTTTGTTTACTGAGGAAGTCTTTTCTCAAATATGAGACCTTTAAAATATATACCCAAACACTATGTAAGTATCTAACCTTCAATCTATTTTTATTCTTTGATATTCCAATATTGGGCGTTCCGTTGTTGCGTACTTGACATCTCAAAATTTGTATTTATTTATTGCACAACACTTCCTGCGCTCTTGATTTAGGAACTCTCCCCAGCTTGAGATATAGGTAGAGTGTATGCCTATAGGCTTTATAATTCAGTTATGGCTAAGGGGAGTGTACTTATATCCGTTACATATACCATGCACCCTTATGTTTTGTACACGTTTCGAATTGAGAACAAGGGCTACTCAGTCTGGACTTTGGCATGTTATTAGTACAACTGCGTAATTACGTTTGATCAAAATATCAGGGGATGCACTCAAAGGGAATTAGAGAACTAATTCCAGTTTTAATTAAAAAGTATTGATCTTCTACACCTAGAAACATAACATTGTGTAGGTTTTTTATAAGTCTATAAGATAACAAGTAAATGCATGTGATATAGCATAAGCGGATACTTTTATTAGAAAATCAAGATATTTTTTTGTATCTAAGTTTATACTGAATTATTACGCATTACAATTCCGTAAACACATTTTCTTACTTGTTTTAGTATTCATTATGTATCGCTATAAGTTATTAATGTTAACTTCACTAAAAATAATCTAATTGCCTAATAATTTTTAGTACCTTAAATGTTTAAACCATCCATTTTATCTAACACATATTTTATTTAGTGCTCGGGGAACTATAATATTTAATATTCATATCATAATAATAAATAAATTTGTAATTATCTTGTTGCCCATACCATACTTGTGAACATCGTATGAACTACCCAGCTATAAGCAAATTGAAACGTGTGTTCGACCAAATTAAATTACAAGTACTGTGGGCCCGTTTTGTCAACGATGTAATAGGAAATCGAAAAACAAAAGCCTGCCAAAGCGTCAGGCCGTTACTGCGTGTTCCTTATCAAACCTGTCCTGTGGGAGCCTCGGGAAATCAATTTGTACAGAGTTCTCGTCATGTAAAATAAAGGGACATGAAGAGAAGCTCCTACAAATGTGTTTCTCAGATAAATAATAACGATAAAGCCCCTCGATTTGACCCACCGAGAAGATTCTTTATATAACGCCTTATCTCATTGTGCCCGATCCACACACAAAAAGAACATTGGGCGGGCCTTTGTTATTCGGTGAAATCGAACCGCGAAGTTGGCCGATGCCGTGTACTGTTCAACGTAGATTTATCACAATCTCATTACATAATTATTGAAGTCCTTTTCGTAAATTTTGGGCAACTTGTTTTCGAAAAAAATAGCATTTTACAAATAGTTAAACGTATATTATGAAATGTTTATGTTGATTTTACAGAGCTAAAATTTCTAACTTGCATTTCATTTCACTTGCTCAATAAATATAAAAACCTTACTTTAATTTATATAATTTCCTTTCCATAATAACTATGATCAGTGTAATAATATAAAGAACAACATTTTCACTGGACTATTCTAGTATAGGATAAACTTTCTTATACCCAATGGCGGATCCAGGGGGAGGGTCATGGGGGGTCATGACCCTGAGCTATTTTTAAGTACTATACTAACGTACATTAACAAAATACCTTATAAATTCTTAACTTGACTACTACTCCTGACCCCCTCCTGGCGACTTACCTGGATCTGCCCTTGGTTATACCTTTGTATCCAATAAATTAATGCACATTTAAATTGTATTCAAACAAGTAAAAGTTTATACAATCTCTAACACAATACTCAAAACACTTGAAATATAAAATATATCTAGTAGTTAATTTAAGATTTTCATAAGTGTGTAACAGAACATATATCGTTACTTTAAAGAATCACGGTTATAAAACATATTGCAACTCGTTAAAGAGTTATTATAGGAATTAGCATTTCAAATAAATCATTGCAGTGAGCACTTAGGAGCTATTTAGAGTCCGTATTTTGGGATATGCCCTCCGATAGTCCCACTTGAAGCTATAATTAAATTTGTGTTAAGTAACCGGTTCACTGCCCATTATTTAAGATAGGAACTCCACTGCCATAGTACGAATATGTTACGAGAACGTTTTATTCAAAATTAAAGTTTAATAAAATTTCAACATTTTATTCAGTTGTTATTTCGCTTTCACTAAGCCTTAAAATGTGTGCTTTCGCTAAATGGAGTATATTGGATTATGGACTCATATTTTTTTGACTTGCATTAGGTTTTACTTCACTCACATAACTTCAACTTATTGCATCTGGACATAAGTATCCCTGTACCGCACCAGATATCCGGTTCCTCCAATTTATATTTGACTGGATTAAATTAGAAAATAACATAAAAACTAATAAAGAAATCGCAATCTACATCACAGGTGATCGAATAGCTGGTACCTTGGATAAAATAATGTACTTATTTTTTAAGGCTAGTTATTCAAAGGGGAACGGTGCCAGTATCTTCGGATACTTTTATACAGGGATATCTCTTAATAATGTTTTATATTTAATAGTTTATAATATTAATGGTTTTTAGATAAATAGTTACATCAATAAATTTGACACCATATAATGCAACGAAATCGTTGGAATATATGCAACTTCATATTTCGATACAAATACAATAGTTTAACCAAATAATGAAAGGGATTGAATAAATTTTGGTCACCGGGTTATTCCTTCATTGTGAATAGCGGTATCGATTTCAAACAACGATTATTTATGCTACACCTAAATTAATCATAAATATATACCTAAGTAAAAGTTAACAAACTTACAACATAGGAACACACACACACTAACATCAGTTTTTTAGGTTTTAAATGCTCACTCATAAAGGATTTTGCCAAATAAGAATGAGCGCAAACAATTTCTTTTAAAAGATTAATTTTAAATATTCATAGCCTATAATAAAATTATTTATACAATCAAAACCTGATAGTTAAAGTATGAAGTTTTAGATTTTCATATTAAAATTTATCGTTAGAATTAATATATATTTTTTGTGTATCACCACTTCATTGTTATGCGCATATTTAAACTGATTAAACGAAAATGAATAATGTTAATCTAGGCTATTTACTTTTACCAGTTATTTTTGAAGTTTTATTACCAAATTGCATTTTATGTAGGTACATCATAAAATTCATAATGTGCATTGCACTAAGCCGACTATATGGTTTACATATAATATGGATTTAGAGTAAGATCGATTTATATTCTACGACGTCATTAAAAAAAAACGTTGGCACGAACCTACGAATTGAATGAATGTAATGTGAAATGAATTATAACTTTATTTATTGTGTAACATCACCATAGTCGTCGGTTAATATTAGCATGGTAATAGGTGAATCGATTTAAGCCCTTGAAGACGGCGCATCCCTACCTGCTATCCCTTCCATAGATACGCCCCACAAAGCCTAGACAAATTACATTTTTGTTGGGGTGTTCCGGAATTTGGGCATAAAATGCTCGTAAATCTTGCTATGCATTTTTCATGGTTGGTCAAGCTCGTAAAAAGATGTCCCTTGTTTACGGTAGTGATATAACATTTGATTGATTCAAGTTTATACGTGCGATCGTTACTTATAAAATCTGTTTCTACAAGGACCTTTGGAGTTTATGTCCGAAACCAGGCTAACTCTTCTTCTTTGAAAGTATTCGCGTGTGTGTTCTAATCTGTCCTACGCTTTTATTGTCGATTTGAAACGTGTTAAGGGTTTATAAGGTTCTACCAAATTAAGTTTACAATTATATTATGACATAAGTATATAACTAACTCCACTTAAAATATATTTCAGTAAATATAAAGTATTGCCATGAAATGTCTTTTTGTAAGTAACAACTTTTAAATGTTATTAAGATGTCCCGCATAGTTAATGATTATGCTTTAATAAGAATACAAATAGGCACTTATGTATGGAAATTAATACAAATAAAACATTATTACTTTATTATTTGTATAATAACAAAGATAAACCCACTTTACTGATTAAGATTATTTCGATTTCACAAACATAAATAAAAAACTCTATTTAGTTCTGGTTTACAGAATTAATGACAGTGTGCGTGTTAACATTACAAGAAAAAAACCAGGTGGTTCAGGAAAACCCCATTTAATCTAGGTACTACATATTTCCGAAACAATGTCTCCATTCATAGATTCAAATTATTATTCAATGTAGAACGATACCGAATATAAATTATTTGGTATAGGCAAGTCGTTGGCTGCTCGACCTAAGCGCTTCCTCAGGTGAAAAGTTATTACTTAGTTTAGAGCCCTTTCCGTCGCGAGTAATGCCTGGAATATTTATCAGATAACTGGCTGCATGAATTATGCATTGTAACGCTCCGGCTGCATAATTCCTTATACCATATTCGAAAAGCCCGCCCGCCATCCAAGGGTCAGTATGCGACCAAATTTTCTATTAAAATTAACGACGCGCTCTTAGTATCACGTACCTGTTGATAAAGATTACTGTATAAGTAATATAGCAAATCATTGTGACATCGTAGTTACTCTATCATAAAACTGAATGGTCTAATAAAATATATTTAATATGAGCACAGATATCTCAATACAATAAAAATACAATGTGAGCAACTTGACCAACTCACTAAAAATATTAAAAAGCTAAAACAATTTTTACATTTATTTTAAGTATAAAATTAATAAAAAAAGGGTATCTTTAATTATTTTTGAACTTTTGGATTCGAATGCATTGTAAGCAACGACTTTTATACAAACATTATTCAGAAGTCTTTGATTGTTATATTGTTTCACTAAACTGTATTTATTTAGTAATATAATAGCCGTTAGCTTATAAATTTTTTGGAAGTATTGCGAAGTTTTGCCCAAAAATCACATATGAATAATGAAGAACATATCTCGTCTTTGTATATTATTTCTTCATACGACCGCTTTGTTATTGTCGACGTGACGTTACATTTACTTCATTCCTATCAAATGAGAATTTTCGTTAATGGAAAACAAAATAAGGGAAAATAATATTAAATCAATGTTTAACATTTCTTTTCATGCAGTCCATTTCTAAGAAATAATGTCTTTAATGTGTAGTTGACGATAGTATTTTAGGTCGAACTGTATGTTCTAACTTACTCTATATTGTATACATAAAGGATATCAAATATGGAAATTCGAAATTGGCACCATTTAATCAGTAAAGTACTACTAGTCTTTCGTACCTACTCGTACGTGAGCCTCACGCCTAGCGGATCGTGTGCTTTACTGTAGAGGGGATTTCTCTGTTTAGTACTGTGACGGTACATTCCGCTAAAGCTTGTGCTAGGCGTTTCTCCAAGGTAATATAATTAAAAAAAAATGTCCACTGACACACAGGGATATCTGGCTCAAATGATTTTTTTTGTAAATATTTACATATTATACATAATTACACCCCCACCAATACTAACAGACATATTCATGCACACAAAATTTATAGTAAGTCGTACTCCCAAAACTTTTGACGCGTTTTCCCTACGATCTTGTTTTTTAAGTTAATATAGTTTATTATTATGCATGCAAAAGTTTGTAATGTCCGAGGACCGAACCCAGAACCGACGTCTGAACCATTATAAAAAATGGGTCGATAAAGAAGTCATCATCAGCTTATTAAACGTCCCCACCGAGGGGCACGAGCCCACCCGTATAGGGTGATTAGGCCCTAGTCCTCCACGCGGGCACAGTGCGGATTGGATTACTTCACACACAACCTTCGAATCTCTTCGCAGGCGTGTATGAAGGTTTCCTCACGATGTTTTCCTTCACCGTAAGAGCGTCGGAGAACGTACATATATTTTCGAAAATTCGAAAACACATTGGTACGTATCGGGATTTGAACCTCAGCCCTCCCGTTAGGAAGGCGACAGTCCACACCATTGAGCCACCGATGCTCTCGTATTAAGTGAGATTGAAGTATCTACAAATGACCATACAGTTTTACCCATCTTCAGATTAAAATGATAAAAGTACAAGTAGTTACATGCAGGGTACGGTATTAAATATCCATCCTTAAAGTGTTGAGAGAAATGGTTCAAAGCACTAAATACAAAAAATATAGATTTTTTACCATTTAAATGATGAATTCTAGTAAACATTAACTCTTTACCAATCACACCAGATATATTAAAATAATATGATGATTCGTTATTAACGAGTATTTAATTGCAAAAGAAAAACATCATTATCAGTTATAAATTAATATTGTATTTCTTTTCTTGGTATTTTGTTTTTCTTTTCTTATCTATAACGAGCAATTAAGAAGATCTAGTTACGCAATAAAATCATAACCATCTAATGATATAATATTTCATCTCATGCCGTTGGCTATTATAGTATCTTATTCTGATACCTGAACAAAATATGAACATCAAAAAATAAAGAGTAATTATAACGAGTATCTCAGCTCGTAATGTTCGTAAGTTTTTTATAAATACCCTTTAATATTTACTTTGTTTAGTAATGTAAAAGATAAATGGCTCGCAAGATACTAGCATCCATTACGCACTAACGTACCCTTTAAATATTCTAGGGTCCGTTAAGGTAACATCTGCTAAAGGTTTTTTCAATTAATGCCAGAGGTTTTTGTTATAAGAAAATACATTGCTCTGCATAACGAAAGCAGTTATTTTTACTTAGCTTATATATTAAAAATAACAGATGACGATTCATTGTTTTTTTTAAATAAACTTAAATAAAGAGTGGTAGGCACCGTTCATAAAAGAACCCCGAGCGATGTTACACATACAATATAAAAATGCCTTATTTAGGAACGCAGTCCCATCGAAAAAAGGTTTATTGTTTTCATTGATTATATTTTATTAAATCATTGTTTCTAAATTATATTTTCCGAGATTCAGGTCAAATTTCACTTGCCTTTGGTAAGTCGCTAAACCACAATGTAGGCACAGGTCTACCACCAACACGTATTGGACCAGCGAAGTGAAACCTCTTAACGTCAAGTATTCGGTGGAGGTCATAGTCAACAGTGGCTCTAAGCCCTAGAGATTTTCGGGCCGATTTGGCCAACATTTTCTGTCACGTACGTCAAAACAGTAGAATAAGCTTCTATTACATACATGTCCGTAGCCTGGCATATTATATGCCAGGCTACGGACGGACGGCAGGCAATACCATACCAACATAAAGGGCCGGAAAAGCATTTCAGGGACCTCGGAATTGTTTATGGGCGACGGTGTCACTTAAGTACTTGGTAAAAAATATGGCTGAGAGTTAATTTCAAATTGTATTCAATTATGAATGTTGTGCATTATGTACCAATGATGGGAAAGATCTCAAAATGGCGAGAATGAAGATAAGTCCTCAATACATCGAAGAATTGCTTACTATTTCTATTGGTCCGAGCATTGAGCTATCGACTCCGTGATTGTGCATTGGAAGCCCAAGGGAAGCCAATTGTTTGTGAAATGTACATTGTATATATTGGGAACACTGCACACCACACTAAGTAGGTTTTTTTTTATATCTGATGGGCTTACTCTTGAGCACAGACTATCCTATGGGAAGAGACGTGCTCTAAGATGGAGTGAGCTTGCCCAGAAAAAGCCTATTCACTCGTTTTTTGAATGCCACGGGGTTGTAAGTGGCCGGAAACACAGACGCAGGCAGGTCATTCCATTCCCTAGCAGTACGCATAATGAAAGAAGACGCAAAACGCTTAGTTTCAATGCGGGGAACGTCAACTACAAACGGATGAAATTTTGCAGTTCGCCTTGATAACCTATGGTGAAAGGGTGACGGGATAAGTGCGTGGAGCTCGGAAGAACACTCACCAAAGTAGAGCCTGTAAAAAACTGACAAACATGTTACTTTACGGCGGTGGGATAAGCTCTGCAGTTTAGAATTAACGAGCGCCTTATCGCCAATGAGTTTTCTGGCTCTGCGATCGATTGAGTCCAAAGTAGCAAGATGATATTTTGCTGAACCATCCCAAAGATGACTGCAGTACTCCATGTTAGGTCGGACTTAAGCTTTGTATAAAGTTAGAAGTTGACCTGGTTTGAAGTACCGCTTCACCCTATTTAGGATGCCCAACTTCTTTGAGGCTATTTGAGCTTTGGACTCAATGTTTTTGCTGAAGGGACAAACGTGTCACGAAAAGACGGTGTAGTGTTAAATGCACTTTTTTTGGCTGAAAACAATAGGTGGGAAGATATGGTGTTATCCAATTCGTTGTAATTTTAAATTGAATGATAACAATTGTGTACACGGAAAACGGCGAAGCAATGGCTTTGTGAAAGAGTTCAAGCCATTGAGGGAGGTAATATGGGTGCTATGAATTTGATACCGCATTTTGTCTAGTATATCTGGTTTACGAACATAAAGTCTAAGATATTTGGATTAAGTACAGTTGCTAGAGTGCATTCAGTGTAGCTGTCCATTGTCCTTAACATAAGGTAATAAGGTTGATTTTAAAGAATTTTACACACAAAGCGCCGTGCGTTTGAATGACGGTTCCATTGATCATGGCTTACATCGCGGTGGTGCTATCTCTATTAAAATGTTATTGAATATAAAAATGTAAACGGACACCGCCTGATTATTATGCATGTTGTCGTTATAGCAACACGTGTTTCATAAATCAGTGTACTAAATGATCAGTAAAAACAGTCGCGTTCATAGATTATATATGGCCACTTGATTAGATTACAGAATTATCACGCTAATGTTACGATATTAACTAACTCATTCTAACGTTCAATTAATAAATACTTGCATTGCTAGTAGCCTTAAAGCTAGAAATCTGTAATTTATATCTATGGTAATATCACCATACTATTTATCGCTAAAATAATTGTTCCTGTTCAACTATTTAAAATTTTTCATGAAAATCATCTTCAACGTGCACACCTTAACCATCCGTGGCAGTTCATTGCTAGACTTAGGATCTACAAAACAGATGTAAAACAGGAAATATCAGTTCAATTTTTTCTATTTTTAGGGTGCTGATCTCTGGTTTAATGGTTTACTACTCACCCACCGAAAATCAATGTTACTTTGAATTCTAGCATGCTGTTAAATTGAAATAATAAATAAATTCTCCATACTTAAAAAATAGCTTCTATAGTTCGATGTATGAAATCGCAATTTTACTTTAAAAGGAATCTGAAGTAAATACGTATGCCTACGTAAGCACTATGTATTTTTAAAATAAGACACATGAGACACATGAAATATATGGAAAGGCGAAAATACTTAAGATTGTATAACAGATCCGAAAATTTAACTAGTTCCATAGCTCTTTTGATGGAAATTTTATTGATTCAAATAAGAAAACGGCAACTGAAGGCAATGCAGTCTGAGCACGTTTAGAACTTACTTTATACGAGGACAGCTTGGATTACATAATCATAGAAGTTATTGTTTAGGGTTAGGTGACCAAACAATATTGAATAGTTAAACATTTTTGTGTAGGTATTGTACAAAGTGCTATCTCTCCTAACTTATGCGAGGAGTTCTAGTAGGATGCACCGTGAATAGCCTTGAAAGAATAATTTTCTGCTTATCGAAGAAGTACTCAGATTGCAGAACAGTCAGACCGACCCTTGGCGACAGGGTTTTTCAACACCTTACAGCATCTCACGTATACGATAACCTGACTCGATGGTGTTACCATCATCTGATGCACGAACTCGTATTCCTTTTCAGACAAATCGTGATTTAATCTGCAATGTTATTACCAAATGGGGAAAACTCGCACAAGTGACATTCACTGAGCATTACCCGAGGTAGCGAACCCACGACCTTCGGAACTAGCAGTAATGGAGACTGAACGTTCTGACCACCAGATCACGGAGGCAGTAGTGGGAGAATTAATGATTATACCTTCAAGAACTGAAACTAACCTGACCAAGGTTGTTAATAATAAAGCCTTAATTAGAAAAATAAAACCATCTATTATCAGAAAACACCGTTACCACTAGCGGGATTTGGACTGTCGTATAGTTGTCATTAAAACAAGCGTTGTCAGCCGTATGAAACTATATTAGTTCGTTTCTCGCCATCCACGATGTTCCATGTTCGTAGTTCCAAACAAATGACGACTGTAAACGCGAGCGCGCCGCAGGGAATACTTGCAACGGGGTATTTGGCTGAAACGTGACACGCACTCACAAATATTCCATACTAATTCACATTTGACTGTTACTTCAACGAAGATCTAACGAGTTTACAAGGTTCTTTGCCGGAGTCACGATCGTTATGATAGCGAAATGATTGCTATGTTATCGAAATGGATGGAAGAAGACGGCGAGTCTTGTTCCATTTTGCCGTGCTCTTACTTTTTTTAGTATTTTTCAAAAGAGCCTTTAATTTAATGTTGTTTTAAACCATTTTTGGATTGCCATGACAAAATTATTAATACTACGAGTATATTTGTTTTTATAATTTACAACTTTTCATAAAATGTTAAATGGCCCTGAAACGTCCGGAATATGTCAAATTATTTTTAAATTAGTTCACTATAATTATAAAAAAAATCAAAACTGTATGCCCTGTTTCATGTAAGATAAATCAATTCATATTTTTATTTAGTACTTATTTGTAGCCTTATACCACTAATAAGATAACTGTTTGTTATCGTCTCCGATTCTTTGTATTTCTTCTTGAGAAGCCGTCTTCTACACTTGCCGTTTGTTACGCAATTAAATTACGTACTTAAATTGATTTTACTAAGCACTACCCAAAAAACATACAAGCCATTACTTCACGAAACATATTCATCGGAAAATTCAAAATGTGCAAATCATGAAAGATACCTACTGCCATGTGTTACCAATGTAAAAATTCTTTCCGATTTGTATACTTGGTTAAAGCAGTGTAAATCACGTACATATGAATACGTCGCTGATTTTCAATAAGTATAAATAAAGCGGAAGGCCTGACAACTCGACGATAACGCAATCATAAACAAATTTCGATCCTCCTTAACTTGGGTTACAGTAGAATTCATTTTTATATTGCGTTTGGTGGAACTTCTTTCGTAGTACTAATATCAGAAAAAATATACATTATGTTTAAAGTACAGTTCATTTCCTAATGTTGTTACCTACTTAAAAAGGTTATGTAGTTTGTTTTGATAAGTACAATATGGCTTTTCTTTTTTTTTAAGAAAAATCCTGCATCCATTGGTCCTTTTCGTTTTGGATTGTAAACCAGTTATGTCGAACGTCTACCGATTAAAGTCCACTGTGTTTCTTGCATATCATCTTTTGTCAAATAGAGGAAGACCCAATTTCGTTGAATAAAAAATCAATTAGTCATTATTAGCTCATTGTCCGTCCCCACTGAGGAGCACGAGCCTACGAGTATAGAGTGTATGGGCCTCAGTACGGCTTGGTCTACTTCACACACATCTTTTGAAATTCTTCGTAGGCGTGCGCAGGTTTCGTCACGATGTTTACCTTCACCTATATATAATTTTGAAAATTCGTAAATACATTGGTACGAGATCGGGAGGCAACAGCCCACACCAATGAGACACCGACGCTCTAAATCAATTAACGATCCTGAAATGTACCTACATCACCGTAGCTCAAAAAAATACGTTATAGTATTGTCACAAAACTTACTGTTGTTTTAACTTATAGGATAATAATGTTGCTTATTTTTAAACCCACTGCGTTTAATTAACAAAGTAATTATTTATGACTAGATGAATAAATAAATTGGAACGTAACCCACCCCGCGGCTTAATTGCTGATTTATAGATGTAACGACTACCATCCTATGGTAGTAGTGGGGTCCAACATCTTGATAACACTACTATGTCATTATTACATGTAGCGATGGGCGGAATTGCCGCGGACACTTTTTGAGTGCGATTATGCATCTATTTAATTTATTATTTACTTAAGGCTGCAGACCACACGTTTTAGGTTATTTGATTGATTGATACGACCAAATTAACAAGTCATCCGATACGGAAGTCGCTTGGGACTTTTTCAAGTCCATTTATTCGGTAAAGAAAAGTCAAATTTGTGTATTTCAAACCCATAACCCCGTTTCATCGCCCTACTCTCATAATTTAGTGATAAAATGATCATAAAGAGATTAAATATTGTGATAACATTGCTCCGGGCAAGTTTATAATGGGAAAAGTTTGAGAGTTCATAAATTAATCAAAGTTTTTTAGAGTCAGTCGACAAACAAATATTTTGTTTATATAATAGCACTGTGAAGCACAGTATGACTGTTGATTCAATCTTTTATATTGCCGATATTGCGGGAAAATGGAAATTGTTATGGTAGCTAAAATCTCGATCATTACACAACACAAGTCGTCAATATCTGGATCAACCTTAATTAATAAAATACAGGTACGAATCACTGTTTAGGAGCATGTTTTAGTAGCTGTTCTTTATACTCGTACCTATTATCATTATGGCTATATTTGTCTTTTATGGAAACTGATTTCAATATCAGTCAAAAAGTTATGGCTCTCCTTAATTTTACATTAGATGTACCATCGTGTAACTTTTCGTGTAACTTGTACACGATTCTCACTTGTTTTTCTCCTGAGCAAACGGGCCGTTTGATGTAAGTGAATAATTACTTGGAGCAAAGCAACTCGACGAAAGTAATTTCGGATATCTCTTTAAATTTGAAATATTTGCGACGTGTTTATTTGTTGTCTCTACGTAACTAACTTATGTTAATTTTGATCAATAAATTATATATCAAAGTATTTAGTAAACGGATTATAATCATAACCCATAAATACAAAGCACTCATTAATAATAATATGAAAATCACTTCAAGTCGATTTTACTATATGTAGTTGGTGTAAATGATGTAAAACAATAATCTGGTATAACAAGGGGTTTCAGGGCACTCAACACTATCTTAGTTTTACGGACATTAAAATTAACTAATAGCAGAAATATTGACAAACTAAAATTTACACAAATATGCAGTACATGAACAGTCAATACAGGACAAATAAGAGAATTGAATTTTGGGTTGAAGGCGGTGTCACTATGTAATAAAACAACTAGTCTTTAAAGTTTGGTTAATGCTAGATCCGCTAGCGGCTTTGTCTCAATACTCAGTATAATCGTATTTTACCAGAAAATCTCGGATGCCCTTAGGCTAGTCATCCATGCTCGCCCCTTGCCTTATAAAATTGTGGAGGCCAGTAGAAATCAATAGTGAAATTTTCATCGCATCACAAATAGTTGAAATCTCTTGATAAAATTCGCAACCGGGATAGCAGGTCATTTTAAACGTAGTAAAATGGTACAATGTCTAACTTTGACATAGCCCCTTTTATCTCTCAGCCCAGATATTTTAGCTTTTTAAGGTAATCCTACAAAATATTTTCTACTTGGTTTCATCGGGTAGTGTAGCAGATTAAACGACACAAGTCTTAATATTCTACGGTGTTTTAGTCTGGTATATTAGGATTGGTAATCTTATGAGTTGATTTCCTATGAATGTTGAGTGGGTTGAATGGTTGTCATTAAAAACAAATTCTGTATAAAGTGGGTCGTCTTAATGGTATACATAGGTTATAGCTGGTACCAACATATTATGTCAGTTGGAAATTCTGTTTTGATGATTATAATTAAGAAACCAAAGGCTTCCGAATACCAGTAATATTGTGTTGATGATTATTTACAATAACCGTATAAGCATCCAAAATTTTTGCTATAGCTTTTATGCTGGTGTTTGAATCGGTGAAAGATTTCATATTATAAGTAAATAATTATTATCTAGCATTATTGGTAATTGAAATTATTGATGTTAATTCCAGATAAGAACCTCGTGGTCGTGTACACGGAATCGTTGATTACTTTTTTGAATTAAGTCGCTGTTTGTTTGATAACTTTTGTTTACTTGCGAACAAATTGGTGACCTTTCTTATTTTTGTAGATGTTTGTTAAAATATCTTAATTTGTTGCTTAATAAAGAAAGAAAAATTAATTATTTAATCGGCTTAGGTCTAGTACTAGATCATAGTTTCGGTACTGAGTCGTCAAGGCAGGTACAACCGCAGTGCCAAATATCAACCTGTGAAATAGGTGTGTTTTGCACTTCTACATATGTTCGGGATGACGGCATTGTAGCTAGTAAAATTACGGATATAAGAGACTAACATCTGCGTCTCGAGTGTCGGGCGTATTGCGGCACTGGTGGTGAATAACTTATCAGTTGTTGGTCTCAACGCTCTGTCATGGTCAGGCGTAGCACTTACCATGAGGTGTGCATCCTGACCGTCCTGTACACTTTGTAAAAAAAATGTTCGGGGCGAATGGGCGGGCCGGTTTGGCGGTGTGATACACGGTGATTTTTAAATGCCTTCTGCTGTTGGCCTCAGATGGATGAAGTGAGAGCCCTAGAGCGGGACTCGAACCTCGGCTGGGGGCGTTGCCGAAGATCTAGGTAACTATTTGTTTGGGAAAATCCGGCCTCAGGGAAAACCATCGTTTATGCTTTTATTGTGTTTCGACGTGGTAGTAAGATTCCTAAGGACTCAAAATTATTATCCATTACCTTTTTCCTATTTAAGGGTTGGTAACACACGTTTTTTGGAGTTGCCTGTGCCCATGGGTAGTGCGAATCGGTGAACCGTCTACTACATGAAATAATGAAAAGCTATGGAATATTTCCGGTTGCGTTGGAGTTGTACTTGAGTAATGTTGTAGACAACTTACTGTCAAGTATTTTATACAACACTGTTCGTTGAATGATGTGCAGTTAATTTTTTCACTGTAAACGAAAAGCCGGCGTTGTAATCTATGAATGAAAATACTAGTGTTAGATACGATATTGCATAAAACGTTTGCACCAAACCTATTAATTTCAGACGCGCAGACGGAAACACAATTGGCGTTCAATAGCCCGTTAGTCTACATACAGTATAGCTTAATAAGTACCACTTGCAATCAACGGAGCGTAATTTTAAGGTACATGTATGAATGGGTAGGTTCGACCCTTGCAGATAAGACACTTAAATAGGCAAGTGATTTGAATACGAGGGTCGGAAGACCATTTGATATTGTGTTATTGATTACTAAACGTACGGGGAATAACTAGCGGGCTTTGAGGTCTACTTGGATTAATACGGTGCTTTAATTGTTTCAAAGTAAATTGTAATACCTAGTAAAATACGAGGCTGTTCACGGGACTGTTTGGTTTCTATGCGCATTGAGACGATTATCGTGTGTGTAAATTGCCGATACTAATCAATCATAATTTCATCGTTCTAATTCTGAATAGCACATAGTGATATTAGTATTGACAGCATACGTGCGGTTAATCCTTATTGATAGTTGTATAAAGTTGTTAATAAAATGTTGTGGAATTGTCATAACAAATATTTCTGATTTCAATAAAAAAAACATCATCATCAACAGTTCATTACAAGTCCCCAACGAAAGGGAACGAGCCTACTCGTAAAGTGTGTATGTCTTAGTCGTCCAGTGTGGATTAGTCGACTTCTCGCACAATTTTTAGCCCATATACCTTTTATTTAGTACATACCCGGTGAGTACAGACAACCCGAAAAATCGCTATCATATAAATTATTCCAAATTACTCGCCCATTTTCTTTTACAGATTTAAAACCATAGGCGATCTGCTGACATCATCAGCACTTAATTTTACTTCAATGAAAATTATTTATTGTTTTTGCTATAAGTGTCACTCACTTTGCATACTCATGATCTCTGTGCACGTCACTGCGTGAGACCAATTCGGGTTGATAGGTGTTAGCAACTACCACCCTGAGATAGTAGCCCCGATACACGGCTTAACGAGCCTTCCAACGCACATGAAAACCAGCAAATAGTTTTCGGGCACCTATCTGGCGATCGAACATTACGTTAGTTTCTTGACTTACGCGATCGACTATAACGCCCTAGCTGCTTAGCTATCGAGTCCTTTATGAATATCTACATGAATCTGTACTGATATTATTATATGCCTCGTACAATACATTGTACATAGAGGTGGTAATCGTCCATCATTAATGGGAAGCTGTGACAATTGTCTATTATGTATCTACATGCAAATTGGTCTAAGCTTGACATATATAAACCGTATATGTGGTTGCGCGTAATTTCATACACAATACATTCGCTAGATGGCGCATTCAAATGAGATAAGAAAACAAGGCACGTGGATTTCCTTAATACCAAATATATTTTTTTATGTTATTAGTTAACAGGGCGGTCTGGACGCTCACCTGATGGTAAGTGATTCGCCAGACCATGACAGAGCGGCATTAAAGGAGACCAACAACTGATAGACAGACAGTTATTATCCTTCATCAATGCCGCACTGCGCCCGTCACCCGAGACAACAGATGTTATGTGTCTTATACCTGATAATTTCACTAGCTACTCATCCCGAAACACAAAAGTGCATAACACTACTGTTTCACGGGATGATATCTGGCATTGCGGTGGTACCTACCTAGACGACTCAGTATCGAGTGTACCACCTAGTAAAATATGGAGAGTATTCGATTCTTTTTTAACTTTACTTTAATATATTCCTATAATAGCCAATAAGGCTTTAACATTTAGTCCTAAAATAATATCAATAGACAAGGCACAGAATAATGTGGCACATCTTATCTGATGCTGATAGCTGTCTGCGAGTAACAACGTAATTTGCGCGTCGAATATAATTCAGTTTAGCTTAATCTGGAGCAACTCCAAGCGTTAAGGCTGCTAGAATTGTCACAGGTAGTTGGGCTTTTGGGCATGTCTAAATGGAATGGTCGTGATCTATTATTATGATTGGACAGGACCATTAGGAAGTATTTTTGAAGTCACTATTTTAAAATGATAAATCCTAATTTTATACAATTTCTTTGGATGCATAATTTTAACGATGTCTACTTTAATACCATTAGGTGAGCATTTATATAGCCCGTTCACTTCATAAAATAAAAAAACTTTTGCTAAACGGTAAATGATGCTCTTGATCTATTGACGTGGATCATCATGTGGGTGGGTTATCGTCTGAGCCCAGCATAAAGAGAATTATCCGCTCGATTACGGATCATTAATTGCATGGGCTATATATGTGAGTATGTATGAAATACCTAAGGCAGTTGAGCTTCAAGTGACGTAGACGTACTCTAACACTTGACTAAGTAATTGTGATATGAACTACTTCGCGTGAAAAAAGATATAGTTTTGGTCGGTACGCTAACAACGGCATAGCATGGAATCGTCCGGCTTCTAGGATAGTCATGCATGATTCATCATGCTATCGTAAATTATGTTATGTCGAAATGCTTGTGTAAACTCCACAACGTGAACGCCACCGAATAATCTTTAACCAGGTATAATCATACATGAAAATATCCGGAGGGTGACCGAGCGTAACATTGTTTCCGTAAGTAATCTAACTCTAGTTATGCAGGTATTTCTATCATTATGGTTGCATAAATGACAAAGCTAAACTCAAAATGAAACTGCTTAGTAATGTTTTTGGTAAAACTATGTTTTGAGTATAGAAATGATGGTTTCGGCAGAAAGTTCATTTACTGGATCTTATTTTTTAACACTGATAAACTTTGTGAGATTAACTTATTACCTAGTTCAAGTAAGTGCCAATCATCTTCTTTTCATCAATTTTTTTTTACTTACGTTGCAACTGATAAAAAGCCATACCCAATAGAAAATCAATTACGTCTGTTGAAAATATATACTGTGATCAAAGAGTTAGAAAATGGTATTAACAATGATAAGATACACATAGTTTCGTCAAAATAACATTATATTATTTAATACCGGCGAGTCACGAAAGGTACCTTGTGACCAATGTCCAGAGATTGGACTCCATCACGAACGGATGGATAACGATCCGAAATTGCTCAATGAAATGACTAGCGTCACTGATTCAGACCAAGGCTCAGCGATGGATTTTCATAACTGTGCGAGTTGAAAATCAACAATTAGTAAATTAAAAACTCTAATAAGTAAATTAAAAGTAACTATACCAAAACTTGTTGACATTCACACGATCATAAGATTTTTATAGATACAGAATATTATTAATATTATAAACGTCGTTGGCTACTTTGACGTTTACATATTTAAGACTCTTCCTTTTGAGGAAACTTATTGAATTGTTTAGAGAGATTGTAAGTACCTTTAAACACCTGTTTCATATTCAAGAAGCGTAGTCGGGACGGAATCTCCACAGCTATTTATCGAAAGTGTTTGTTCCGATGTAAAATTAGCGAAGTCAAAGTTGACCTCTTTTGCTGGTAAGGAATTGTTTTTGAACTCAACCCTAACGCTGTGGTATTATGTAATAAGCAGGTTTAATTTGTAATTCGATGGGGAATAATAATTAACAGATTCCGTAGCATTATTTTGTATGGAAAGCTGTTTCGTGTTCAACCTTTACTAATTTGTTTACTCTTATTATATTCCTGAATATCGATTTTCAAGTATATAATATAGACACCCGTTAAAAGTTATTACATTTACCTACTTTATTAATTTGACAAAATAATACGCCATTTATACTATACTATACTTCATGAAACTAGTGGAATATAGACTTGATCATGATGTTCCGTAATTAATGTTCAATAAGACCTGTATTTATAGTCTACATTAACAGACTCGTCGTCTGTGCTCTTTTTAGTTTATATTTATTACTAGCTGTTCCCCGCGGTATATATACCGCGTTATAAGATTATATTCTCCCGCAGTAAAACGTAACCCAAAAACAAGCAACTAACGCGTCGCGCGGTAAACATTGCTTTATTTATCTAAAACAAAAAGTGTTTTCTAAAATAATAGTAGCCTTTGTTTTTCTTTATTACATCAGGTACCGGCCAAAAACTCCGTCTCTATTGGTGTACGCGTTTAAGATCAACGCGAACAAAACAGACCGACAACACAGAGACAAATGTTTTTTATTTGTTGTCTTGCGTATTTATATATATATGCATGAAGAAAAGAATGGTTATTTCAATATTTAAAAACATCACTCTAATTTTATGTATATATAATAGATTAGCAAAAGTTATTTTTACAATTTAAGTATATTTCAATGTCATTTGTATTATTAAATTGTATTATAATTTTATATATTACTAGGGTCTTTTTAGGGTTCCGTAGCCAAATGGCTAAAAACTTTTTTTCCAATTGGCTGCGAACCCTAAAAAGAACTTATGTAGGATTTCTTAAATCTATTTATATTCCACTGTCAACGTTCGAAATAGAAACATTAGCAAGTAAACTCACTATTTAGGTCACGTTTCATTATCACTGTACCGATGGGAAAGGCTACTACACAATCAGAAAGTTAATAAGAAGTAAGGTTCTTTGTACCGGGCAACATAGGGTAATACTGCCTCATTTGTGCACAAATCTAATAATGCAAATACCACAACCTCTGTAGTAATTAACGCAAAGCTCTTAATTCTTGTAGATAATTATCTCAACTAAGTATTATAACATAAGAAATTCAGATACAAGACAACACGAATGTATTTTCAAAAAATTTCTGTTTAGGAATGTTTGTAATTACATTTTATGGTTAAGTTTAATCAACTAGCTTTATTAATTTCAATCGCGGCAGATAAGAGAGCAAATGCAAATGATTTGAAAATACAACTGAATTATAAATATACGTAAATATAAAAATCTCCACTGACATTCACACATCGCATCTAGTCCCAAGTTAAGCGTGAAGCCTGTATTATGTATGGGTACTAAACAACGGATAAACATTCTTATATTTTTTTACAAACACATGCATATTATACATAGAACACTCCCAGACAATTATATGTATGGTCATGCACACACATTTATGTACTACCCGGGGATCGAACCCGGAACCCTTTTTCAGAATGTAAAAGAAAACCTGTACGTAATCATTGCCTTAAACATATTCCTAGAGATAAAAAATTGGAAATAAGGTATCTGTACAAACATTGTATTGTGGTAAATATTACAAATAGCCAAACTAACCGTTCTTGATATTTTCCTTTTCTTTATACACATAGAAATAGTATGACTTCTAGCCAGCCAAAATAAAGCCAGTATCTTCGCTTTTTCCGTTCATCAATTAAATAACAAACAATAAATATTGTTTATGCTTTTATGAAATGTCTAAAAATACAAGAAAAATAAAAAGTAATAAGTGCTGAATAGTAATAGCCTCGTAGCATGTACTTAATGGTGTGGGTTTCCAGTGAATACCTCAAAAATTATAATAAGATTCATAAAATGTGAATTAACTGACTATAATTTTTGTTAATTTTTGCATTACCTAGAAATAATTCTGATATGTTTACCTGAATAAATTTACTGCTAGAGGTTTTATGAAAACTCGATTTATTATAATATACCAAGCAAAAATCATATTTATTTCCCTGAGTTTTTTCAAGTTAAAATTTATACATATTTAGGAAAAAATTGAGTTTTTAAAAGCACTTAAAGCAATTTTAAAGCTCTTGGAATTGTATCCAAAATATACCATTCTTACTCATACTTTACTCGTACTTTTGAATTAATTTTCTCAATAATCGAAATGCTGCCGGAAAAGTTTCATGTAGGTTGTGCTAAGTAAAAACAAATAGGCGAAGTTTTTGTATCTTTATATCGTTTACGACATAAAATATTATTATTATTTCAATTGAATGCCATTTTATAAAAATATACACAAATATATTTTAAAGCGCAGCCTTGTATACTTCTTCCTGTCATCCTCAAGTCAACCTCATCTACACGTGGTTATCGAATAGCGAACGAGGCTCTGTTGACCCGTGGTGCGGGTAACGCTCCAAAGCCTACCAATATTAAAATTATTGGGAAGCCACGTTTCCACCAGGAGCGTTTAATGACTGTAATTATTTGTGACAAGAAATTTTAAACATAAAATTACACACTTCGCTATATTGCACTGTGCCCTGCAGTAAGATAATAATAATGATGATAGGTAGGCCTAATAAATTCTTGGAATACAAAATATATCAATGTTAATCACTAAGGTTATTTAGTTCTTACAAACTACGTACCTGATATATATCTCTGGGTGGAGACGTCTTTGTAACGACGAGCTACTGCTTAAGTAATTTGTAAAAGTCGCTGAGTTGTTTATAGTTTACGATCAGGCTGTGCAAGATCATGATATCTAGAGCCAGAGTAGGACTTAGGTCGTCGTGTACAACATATGCTTGAACTGATCTAGCTCATTGTTTTTAAACGCATTTCCCTAACATCAAACGCGAATATTCTGTATTAATTACAACAATAAATATACATCGCGGTGCGTGTAATGACCAAGCCAAGGTATGCTACATTAGCTTGGCTAATTGCCTCCATTAAGCGTCGATATGAAAATTTCCAGATATAACAAGGGCGTTTAAGGACACACGTACAATATTAATTATAATATTTTCTCGTGATTTGCTGGTCTAATTTTTCATTAGCATATTTCATTAGCATAAATAGTATCACACTAATGATTTATCATAGATCCATTTCCTTATTATCACTTAAATACAACTTTTCAGGGTAAAATAAAAGTTCGGGAATACCTAAGCTATATACCTATTAAATTTTTTTTTTCATATTAAACGTATGTATTGAAATAGCAAGACTTAAGTCTTGCTATTTATTTAAATAACTTGACTTAAGTATACAACTGACATTTCTATGCGCCTTAAGATGACATGGCCATTCTATTTAATAAATTTTTATTTCGCAGTAATGCTTAATTTGCTGTACCTTAAACGAAAATAATGTTGGAGATTTTAGCTGAAAGTAACAAAAAAAGGCAATTAAATAGAAGACTCAGGTAAAATCTATAAAATATGAATATATTGTGTATCAAGTGCCTTTTGACTTTTCACAAATTAAAATAAAGTGGCTACATCTTTGATCACCGTTTGATTCCCGGGCAACACAAACATTCGTGTGCACGAACATGCCTGTTTGTATTAGTCTAAGTGTTTTCTATGTATAGTATTTATTTGGTTTAGTACCCTTCACACATAACTTGGGACTAAATGGCGTTGTGTGAATGTCAGTGGATATTTATTTATTATTATTAATTTATTTATATTATAACGTTGAACGTGTATAATTATAGAAATTGTAAAGGAGAATATTTAATACAAAGTTTTTATTTACTACTGTTCCACACGTGGATTTTTCAAGGTAGAAATATTTTCTTTCCATATGTATTATTTTTAGTTCGGGCAAACATAAATACAAAATATCTCTCCAAATTGGTTTTCGAATTGTAAGTAAATAGTAAGTAATACATACATTTCCGTTTTTCATAGTAATATAAATAGATACTTAAACGTGGTTGATTGGAATATATAATATTTATCCTACCACTCATATCAGCTTATTAATTTCCTCTTATATACAATTCATTTCTTTCAATTAGTCTAACTTTAATCACAACTAAGACAATTTCGTGATACGGTTAAAGTGGAACTTGAGCTTTGATTGAGGTCACACAAATTATGGTTGACGAATTAGTCGTGCTACATACATATGTCAATAAATGCCTCGTAATTAAGCTATCTATTAGATCGGCGGTCCATTTAATCCTCAATTAGTTTAAATCACAGCAGCCGCTGCATGCAATCAGTTTGTCTCAACGTCCTTATCGACGGGGTGTGATGTCATTGGGCGCCGATAGCCCAAGCCAATGCCAATCTCTATGCAATAGCAAATAGATCGATATAGTGACTGTGGTGCAAAAAAATTCGGGTCTTTATGTGAGGTTGTCGGGTAATAAATGTCTACCATAACAAGTAAGTAGCAGGTCTTGAATTATCGCGTTATTTATTAACTCGTAAAAGCTAAAACAAAAAAGACGACCCATTTGGTGTGACTGTTGAGACGTCGGCTCTTACACCAAGGGTTCCGGGCTCGATCCCCGGGCAGTACAAACATTTGTGTCTGGGTATTTTCTATGTATAATATGTATGTATTTACAAAAATAAATGTATATCAGTATGCTTATCCGTTGTTTAGTAACCATTTTACAGTCTAAATACTTAGTTTGAATCTAGATAGCGCTGTGTGCCAGTAAATATTTATTTATACATGAGTTCCTTCCATAATCTCTATGGCACATGCTAGATATAATACTTTATTTAAATAAAAAATTATTGGCATCAACCATTCATTTATTACTATGATACACTGTCAATAGAATCACTCATTTTCTTTAAAAAAAAACAAAGAGGTGCAAAGGTTAAGTGTGTAAAATTTTAAAGGATATACATTATTTTCGGTACATTACGTTTACACAGGTTTTATGGTGAAATGCCACCAGCGTTCACAGAAACACAAGGTGGACATACATATATACCACTTACTTGAATAATATATTTTGCGTACTGTACAGTAAGCACCGACAAGCGATGCAAATGCTTGGCTCGCAAAGCGCTTAAGCTGTATGAATTTACGTGTCTGCATCATGTAAATAGCAATAAGGACGTTAGAAATTCATGACTCTTCTCACTACTCATAAACCTATTGCGGTTTAGTAAAGTCAGAAATGGGTCCTTTCATTTTGCACCTCCACTATTCTGATTCAGTCATCATCAAGCTCTTATACTGTTATACTTGCTATATAGATGCGTCCACACTTGCATCTCAGCAAATTATTTATGACGTTTCCTAGTTGATGGGATCACTTCGTAGCTATTAATATTATTGCTTCTAACTTATAGCATTATAAATGTATTAACATCGAAATAGGTTTGCAAACTAACTTTTATTGAAGCATCCATAAACGTTCTAGTAAAGCTTCCTAACTGATAAAATTAAGTTAACTCGACTTGAAATTCATCTTCTTACCGACAAATTACACTCGTAATTGGGAACGATACTTCTAACATCATTTTATTTTCAGCAAATGAACTAGCTGTCATCGATTAAAACCGTTTTAACTTTAAGGCATTGCCCTTTTATTTGGTTGGTCACCAGCGAATAGCATTTAGTGCGCCCTTTTTTTAAACGATTTAGGCTCGTAAAAAACTAACCTGGCACGGAATTGCTTTTTTCATTAAGGTACGAATGAATATTTTGGAATTTCGCGTAATGGAGATGCTTAGTCGTCGCGTCAAAAGGCCTTTGTTATCTGCACGTTATTTTTCAGGGGGGTTGGATTCGCGGACAAAGCTTGCCGCATATTTCACAAGACTGTAATCTCGTCCTAGTTCGCAGGATTGAGGCAAGTTTTTTACACTTTGGCCACGTTAATTCTTCTTGATATATTCTGCCCGTTCGAAACACCTCTAGAGGCCGATTACTTACGTACATACTATCCGTTTTCGTCTATGGATTTATATGTCGTTTTATCGCTATAGTCACTAGCTAGTAATAATTAGAAAAACCGTATCGTATTCATCAATATTATTACTTGGTTATTTTAACTGGCGTATGATATGAATTTTGTTGATGTTAAAGTGTTCGTATTTTTATTTATCTGCGGATGAGCAGAAATGATAAAATGTGTTACATTGAAAAACAGGTTATTAGAATTAATTGTTGGTTATTAACATATTTTTCATATTGTTTCAGGTTATTAAGCGGACACCTGCTGGTTCTAGGATGGACAATATTATTAGCAATCACTAACGAAGCAGCAGAAATATCATGCCCTGAAGAATGTATCTGCCGGACCATTTACCATAAAGAAGAAGGAAGACTCTTAAAGGTGTCGTGCACAAAAGGAGACATGCACACTATACCTGTAGATTATTTTGATCGCAATGCACAGATCATTAGCATTTCTGCTCCACCCGACAACCCGAACTATCTCACTATTGGACCAATTTTCACCCAACCCATTTCTTTATCTTCAAGAGCTTCATATTGTCAACTCCAATATTCCATCCATCGGTCAATATTCATTTTGGGGCCTTCAAAATTTAAGACTTATTAATCTGACGAACAACAACTTGACAAGTATCAGCGCAGATAACTTTAGGGGCCTCATAAATTTGACCGACCTTCACCTCGACCAGAACAACATAGAGCAAATGCCAAGCGAAACCTTCAGACATCTAACCGCACTAAAGACGCTGGTTTTATCGAATAATCAGATTTCAGCACTGGTACCGAGATTATTTCGGATGCTTGCGAAACTGTCTTATTTGGATTTAAGTGATAATCCTTTAGGTGATTTAAACCCGGAGGTTTTCAAAGACATACAACACTTAAGAGTGCTTAAATGTAGACGGTGTCTTCTAAGGAGAGTGAATACACAGATTTATCATTTGGTACCTCATTTAGATGAATTGGATTTGGGTGAGAATTTATTTAAGTATTTGACACCAGACGAATTTATCAGTCTGAAGAAATTAAAGAAACTAAAATTAGATGGGAATCAACTCTCTGTGGTAGTAGACAATATGTTCGGAAGGAACAGGGAGCTACGAGTGCTAACGCTGGCGCGCAACCGTCTGGCCCTGCTGGCACCCGCCGCGCTTACGAACCTGACTTCCCTCGTGCACCTCGACATAAGTCACAATAAAATCGTCAGATTTCATCTACAGACGTTCGCCCCCGTAGTAGATTCCCTCAAAACAATAAATTTCAGTGGCAATAACCTTCCACTCAACGAAATCGCCGTCGTACTTCAAATACTACCTGATATACATGGAGTGGGCCTAGCGAATTTATCCTTACCAGATATTCCGCCGAATTTCTTCACATACAATGAACATTTAGTAGCTCTGGATATATCTTGGAATAAATTAACAAAATTTCCATATAAATTACTTACGAAGACGAAATTCCTACAACGGCTGGATATATCGCACAACAAATTGCAAACGCTGAGCGAGCAAGACCTGCAGCGGTTGGAAGCGATCGCACAGGTAGATTTATCAAAGAACTTGTGGCACTGCGACCAGTGCTCTGCTGGGCCGATGCTCGTTTACATGACAACAACTGTGTTAAACGCGACCATTAGGCATATGAGATGTTACTCGCCGATGCGGTTGAGGGCAAAGAGTTTTGCAGACATGACATTCGAGATGCTGGATCCATGCCCGAGTACGCACGAAGCTCAGATGAGTGTGATAGCTGGATTGATGCTGCTGTGTATTGCGGTGCTAGCGGCGGTGGCGGGGGCACTTTGCTGCACGCGACGTCGAGCCGCTCACTACTATACAAATGAGGAGAAGCGACGCGAGCACGAGCATGAACATCCTGAAGAATTGTTGGGTCGCTCTGAGCTGGGCAGCGTGGCTACCATCCACGCGCCTTACCACCTCGTGTCGAAGGGTAGCTAACAGCGCACCGCTTCCCCGGTGCTGCAACGCCCGGTGGTCCACAAGGCTTTGTGCGTCATGCTCGAACCGCCTTCCACGTCAGTACCTAACCCACCTATGCTTGACACTGTACCATGCGGTACTTCCCACCACCGCCTCCACCTATACTCGATTTGAAGGATATGTGATACGAATATGAATTTGAAGACGATCTAGTGTAAAGCCAAAGATTGTACTACGAACTGTTTTTCGATTTTAAATTAAAGTTTAGGAGAATCGAATAAGACATTGTAAAATTGTTGATATTGATATTAGCTAGAAATCAACTACCAATTATAAGAAAAAGACATATTTTTCTACAACTAAATTTTATATGTAAGTTTTTCATACTTCACCTGAAACAGGACTGTTATATATTTAAATTATCTATTTAGGTATCTAAGATACAACTATGTAAATGTAAAAACATAGATATAAACCTCGTTAGATTTGCATTAGAATACGTAATAAGGATACTATATCAAATGTAGCTTGGTGATTATGGCAGGGGCTGAAGCAAAAAACAACTGAGAATAATTTTCATAATAACACCGGGGTGATATATGTGCACAGATACGCCCGCCGAAATCAGTTACAAAGACTTTTGATCTAAAAAGATTTCAGGGTAATCACTGACATCATGTAACAACTTTATCTTTGCTTACGGTCATGGTTAATGCAATACTTCAGTTTTATTATTATTATTACCTATACCGTAATTCAATTTAAAAAGTTCTACCTCTATTTATTTTATTAACCTTTAATAAATTTAACTATCTATAGTTATAATTTTATACTGTTTCTAATAACAATATTTATTACCTTGTTATTTTATATTATATGAGTTTTTATACACGTTACAATCAAGCTATTCATATTGTTTCTCCAAACATTTAAATTACGATTTTTGTTTGCTATTATGCGGGTAGCACCACGAGCATGCAAGGTACTTAAATATTAAATAAAAAGTTTAGATAAATATCTCAACAATTGGTGCGCTAAGTCAAAACTTTATACTACATTTATAAAATCATCACCAAAAACAGATTAAGTCAAAATTCGTATTTCATTAGGAGGTCAGGGGTGGCTATTAGGGGGGATGGGAGGCCACTTTATTACCTTGTTTTGGGATAGGTATTCTTTTCGGTTCCGATAAAAATTTAAAGCAATTGCTAATATACTAAGCTTTAAACGTTATGTATGTCTACGTATTATAATTTTGAAATATTAAATACAAAATTACTCATATATTATATGAGTCTAATGTCACTATTTGAAGCACCACAGTTGAAGAGTAGTGACAGATATTAAGCAAACTCAAAAAGCCGTTATGATCTTGATTTTATAGTATACCTTATCTTCTACTAGGCATTTTTTAAAATGTTGTATTAACCCAATTGAACTCGTTTGGGGCTTTATAAGATTCACCTTTCAGTAACGTTTGATAGATTATATATTTGCGGTAACAGAACTTGTGAGATGGCGGTAAAATGTCTACCTATAGATGATAAAAAAAACGATTAATTCCGTGGTCAGTGCTGGCTTTCGTAGTTTACTTCTTGATTGGCATTTTATTACTTACTTAACAAAAATTTTGCGTTTGGTAAACATTCCATATTTGAAACATTCATTCCCATTTCGAGACAATTTCAGTAATTGCATGTGTTAGTTCCCATTTACAAAACTTTCTGTTGAAATGGGTACAGTCAAGTAACTTAAATATAACACGACAGTAATAATAACGTTGTCATATATTTTTAATCCCAAATCAATATATAAAAAGTGACAATATAATATAATTACGACCATTTATGTAGTAAACACAATAAAGTTCAATCACATTTTTTTTTTTTTAAATTAAATCACAGTTCTATTTGACTATTTCAATGACAAGCATTATTAAGTCTTATTGTTTTTTAAGAAAATAATATTTTTAACGCGAGATTATCTCCCAGCCCAACTTCTAAAAGTCGATGTAAACTGATACAGTTCACACCATACACAATTAGTAACATAACATGCAAAATGACCAATAAAGAATAAACAAAAATCACAGATTTGGGACAAAAACAAAACCAATATGTAGTAAAGAAATTACCAAGTTTAAAACAAACACTACAAAGCCAATAACAAACTTATAAAAAAAATGTTTAATGATTTTTTTCAATTTATTATCACATAACTAAAATTTTTATTCAATGATTTTAAAATAAAGTTAAGATCAGAAATGATATAATCCGTAAGATAACTAAAGTTACCGACATAGCCTGCCGGATCAGCAAGTTGAAGTGGCAGTGGGCTGGTCACGTATGTCGCATAACCGATGGCCGTTGGAGCAGACGAGTTCTGGAGTGGAGTCCGCGTCTCAATGGACCGACGACTTACGAAAGATTGCTGGAAAAGCGGAGGACCGGGATATCTGGCGCAAAATTGGGGAAACCTTTTTTCAGCACAGGATTGCGATAGTTTGAAGAGAAGAGAGATTATTTATGTCGCTTATAATAATATTTCTTAATTTTCGATGTCTTTTTTCTCAATTCTTTTACTTTTTTTGTGTTTCATTTTATTAATATTCGGGATAAGTTAATCTTTGTCTAAATATAAATTGGATCAAACGTATATTATGCGTATTTAAATAGCTTTAGGCAAGCCTGCGAAAATAAATGAGAATTAGTGCGTCTTTCACTGTGACCCCACCATCCGAGTGTATTTGTGCTTATAGGTAATATTATAGGTACTTGCGCGCTATTATGACCATGTGAATTTACAATTGAATGTTTTGTCTATGTAAATATTTGATATCTGTATGCTACTTATCATTTAAGATTAACGTCAATAAGCTGTATTGTGGTCACTTTCATAATTTCCAAGCTACTCAAGTCCAGATAATTCAAGGAGATCTTTTAGCTGGCATTCATTTACCAAATGAATGCATATTATCGTAGGTTCAGGATATAAATAAGTTTAGGTTAAAAGCTTCATTAAATTGCTCACTGAATTTAAAAACAATGTTAAGTTAGAATAAGTATGTACACATTATATAATATAATAGGACATAATGTGATGGTATCATATAAGCCATTTATATGTTGTTAGTAATAGGCTTAGTGCCAAATATTATATATCCTATATGTTATGATTTTTTATGGTCTAAGATTAACATATACCTAGCTTTTCATTAATACAAGGCACTTGCAATTCAAAGTGTTATTACATAAACTTAATTTTATTTCCAAGTAACATTAAATTGACTTATTCTTTCACATTCATACATTCATTTTTGAGTTTAAGGATAACTTTAAGGTTAATCATACTTATAATATTAACATTTTACAGCGAAGCGTGTGGTGATTTAAATATGCATTTATTTTACATTTAAGCATGCTGCATTTTTGTTCTTCATAGCCTTCACACTGGTATGTTCTTGTTAACATAAAGTTTAATAATTGATCAAATACATTTTATTTATTTTGTTGTATATTAATGTTCCTACAATATTAAAGTTTTATAACTTATACGTTTGCAAAAACACTTTTTTACTTCGAAAAGCCTTTTTATTTTTCTTCATTTGCAAAAATAACTAAATCTTATTTTTACTTTTGACTATGAGCTTCATAGAGGATACACAAGGTACTTTAAAATCATATACACACCACATTTAGATAGGAATATATTTTCTTGTACTACTATATTTTACTTGCATGCAATAGTGTGATTAACCAATTTTCTAATAAAAATCAAGTCTGTATATTTTGATTTTTGTATGTTTCCTTTAACCCTGTGGAAATTTCACCATTAATCATATTTGCCTTAATCTTTGCAATTATTCTTTACCAATTCTTTGGTTGTAAATACATACATATAATCATAGCTGTAAACAGATGATATACCAATTAAAATAAAGTAACATACGGGATAGTATATTGCATTATTTTTAAGTTTATGGTAACCTGAGAAAGGTTGCACTGTAAGATGAACACCAATACAAGTAGTTTATAAATAAATACATGTAACCAATATGAAATAGAAATTAACATTGTATGATACATTGATGTTTATTGTTAATATAATTTGCTTTAAGCTTATTTGTGAATAAAGTGCACATCTTATTACAAATAAGATTTTAACCAAACTTAAATGTTAAAATAGGGTTTGATGGAATGGCATCAATCATAATGTTTTACTTGTATTTGAGTAGTTAGTTATTTCTACGTCTTGTAATAAAAATATGAACCTTACATGTATTTTGTAATCTTGTCGGTAATGATGGAATATTAGTAATGTGAGATTATAGATCGAAAAAAAAATTCAAAAGCAATATATATTTCTGGGTGTTTCGAAGTTTTTTGCATTTTATATATTTGAACCGTCAATTTATATAGGTATCTTTTTATTTTGTACTTAGAACGTATTTTGAAGATGGCCTAGTTGATATTTTTGTGAGTCAAAGAACCAATTATGTACATAGGAGAAGTATCAGGATGCTATTAGAGAAAATATTACGTTGAAATGCAAATGATAAATAAAACAAATACACCTACCATTATTGCCGTTGTTAAAGTTCACAGTAACTTAAAACATTATAAATAAACATATAATGGATGTTTTGATTGTCTATTTGATATGTGGCATATTATTTAGGGTAATATTAAGTTTAGTATTAATGTTTTATGGGTACATTTGTGGCTACCTATAAGTTCTAATTAATAGCTTCATGCTATTATCATAATTTATTTCTAATTAGTGAATTTAAGGGTCTATAATTTTTAATAATTTAAGTATTTAGTGCATATTATTATAAGAGATTTGTGAATATTTTGTATGCCATTAATGCAAAAGTAATTCATGTTCTCTTTGAAACGAAGTGAGTTAAACTTGATTTTTATAAAGATGAGTGAATTGATTAATGTTTTTGAACCCCATTCAAAATGAACGAATGGCTTAATTAATAATATTTCTTTAAAAGTGTGGGCTCTGTTGTATGTGTGTATTTATGTTTGCTTTTACTTCCTTAGTCTTATTATTTAGTCAAGTTGGCAAAATATTTCCTGAAACCATTATTTACTTATTATATAAATCTTTTACTTTATAATAGTTAACAGGTAGTGCCATAAATATTTAAGTCAATATAAAGTACCTACCAAAGCTCAAAAACATTATCTTCAGTAAATTATCAAATATTAAAGAATTACTTAATATTATTGTGTCGTTATAAGGTATGTTGGTATTAGAATCTTTTAGGATTAATAAATTGCTTTGTTATGCTGCTTGTTAAAATAAAGTAATAATTACCAAAAACAACCAGTTTAAACAGTGGTAGAATATAATTGGAAATTCATCATTATAATTTTGTACTTTGCCTGCACTAATGTAAAGCCTAAAGTACAATACGTATGTGCATTTCATAAAAAAAATCGCGTAGGACAACGCGTTATATACAATATTATGTAACTTCAATTGTGTGCTACAATAGTTGTAGATGTCCAAGCGTAATGCAATATTTTCATATTGCGTTACCTTGACTTGATTTCTTCCCGCAGTTTGAACTTGGTGATACTTTATTATTAGACTCGGATACAGACATAACGCTTTTGTAATCGCATTATATATTTTTTTAATGAAATAAGTAAATACTAATGAATATAAAAATCAAAACGGGGTATATATAATAAAAATTACTTACTAATGATACCTTTTTCGTTAAAAAAAGTGCAAAGATTTCAAGGATAAATTTTAATTAAGACTAGCAGAAAAGGCCTTGTATGTATTAAAAATTATTCTTCCAAAACTCATAATATTTATCGTCTCATTAGCCTTATTTCCAAAGAAGTTAAGTTGTAGCGAAGTTCAATGAATAAGTACAATGCTATCTGGCACGAATACAGATATAATATAGGATGTGATCTGAAATATAAATAAATATAATGCTTTGTAGTGTTTTTGTTTTGTTAATACTTTCAATACCTAGTGCTAACAGTTATTCATGTTTATGTCAAAATGTTATATTGATGAATTGATGTCTAAAATAAATTTAAATAACATTGACATTGTATCCATAGATTAAGACTGTAATATATCTGGACTTAAATACAATTACATAGTTATATGATTCCACGGTAAAAGAATAATCCATTAATATTCGATTAAGCTAAACATAATCCGTAATTTTTTCAATGTCGTCAACTTTAGAGTTATCTATAAATAAATGAAAAACAATAAAAAAAAATATCATTCTTTAAAGTGGTTTTATCAGTGTGGTTTTTGTATTATCATATTAAATAAAACATCGAATACCAACAAGAATAATTTGCATTTAGATTAGCTTCGTGTTGTATATCTGTGTGATATTTTTTGTGACGTGCTTTTAGTAAGTATACTCGTACATCATAATCATGAATCCAAACATTATTGACATCTAAATTTGTTTTCACACTTTTATTAAGCGATGTTTTCCAACACTAAGTTCTTTCGTGCAGAAGGTCGTAACAAATAAACTAATTTTGTGGAAGACTTTTAGTGATTTGTTATTTTGATTAAAGAGTTCATTGATACTGTTCTTTTGTAATGTAACCTACCAATAGAGCAAGGGACATATTTTCTGAAATTGTATTGTTTATTCTCACTATATTTTTTGCAATTTGTCATACAATGTTGTCAATTTGGAAACTTGAAATTTTGTCTATCAAACTGTAATTTTTGAGATAGTTATAAATAACACAAAACAACAGCTATTTAATCAGTTAAGTTAATGCCGATGGACCGACGACTTGCGAAAGGTCGCTGGTGAGACTGGATGAGAAAGCGGAGGACCGGATATCTGCGCGAAATGGAGAGACCTATGTCCAGCAGTGGACTGCGATAGGTTGAATAGGAAGTTAATTATTGCAACCGTCTGTTTTCTATGTCATTTAGTCTGTGAGATGTTCCTATGTAAATATAGGTACATCTCATAATTTTCTTTTTTTTATTTTACTAATATTTTAGTATTTTGACTCTAGTAATATTTTAAAATTTTACTTTAAAATAAAAAAAGGCACAATTTCATATATTGACATTATTTTAACTTGTATGATTTGTAGGTAAGTTCATTTAGAATGGCACTAAGTATCTGTAATTATAAGGTGTTAGGATGTAGGTACGTATTTATATTAAAGCATTTTTTTTGCTTGAACATTGTAACGTTTACCCAATACGTACTTGTATATAATCCAATGGTGTGCAACACTCACAAGGGAGAATACATTATAGATTCATTCAAATATTATTTAAATATAAAACTTTCGTTAAAATCAGAATACAAAACGGAGAAATCCGATTACGATGTAATATATTATTTGTTATTAATACCGTTATCTGGTTTCAAGTATTATCTGATTTGTACATTTTGTAAATTTCCTAAAGAAAAAATAAATTGGTCCTTATGTTTAAATTTTTCAGAGCACTGCAAAAATTGTGAAGTTTATATCTTCATTCTGTTTATCTCATAACATTTTAACGATTGATTTATACAGCTTTACTTCAACTTTACGTCTCAAAGGAAAAGTTCTTTATCTTTTTCATTATCATCGGTCATCAGTTGTCATGTATGAAATTATTTTCAAGATGACATTTTTCTTTTTTATATAAATTTAAGAAATGTGTTCCCCCAACGTGAGTTAGCTTTAGATTAAAGAAAATAACAACAAATTCAGTTTTTAATATTTCATTGAGAATTGTTTAATCTCTGTAACAAAATTCTAGTAACCGATATCTTATATCTTTGATAATCAGCAACATAACATGTTCAATTATGTTACATACAAGTTTAGTATAAATGTTTTCCAATAACTTATTTTCCAAAATAATGTATTGTGATAAAACTACATATCCGTTTTTCTTATTTAAAAAAGGAACATTGTAATTTTAGAACATATTTATTTAACGTTGATTATTCGACTAACCTTAGTATTAGAATATTAATTTATGGTTTTATGTTCTAGAATATTTTTGAAATTAATTTAATTAATGTTTGTTTTGTAATTACAAATTTTCGGTAAATGCTTGTCATGTTTAACAGTTTGCACCGGTCTGGGACAATTTATGTATACATTATATATCAAATAAATTACTCATTGGCAATTATTATCTTGCTTTTATTTATATAAATCATCGTGAACTACCTACATATACTCCCTCACTTTTTCTCTCTTTGTGGGAAACTTTTCAGACAAATAGTTTATTTTGGAAATATAATATATTATCTTTGGATCTTGTTTTCGACTTAAAGCTCGTGTTGACGAGCTATTTCCCATGCATTCTTTAACACCGGCGCCTAACAGTTATAAGTCAACCTGAGGAAAATTTCCCGAAGTGGTCCCCAGTCAATTACCAGTTTTAGATTGCTTCATATCCGGATGTCTTGGATTCACTATATTTCACGTTTACTGAAACGCAATGCGTCTGGAACCGCAATGCTCATTCTGTGTCACAGTATATATTTGCGACCTCCCAGAGTTTCATTCCTCGTACAGGACGAACATGCCCTATTTGTCGATGATATAGCCATATACTGTTCATCACGGCACACGGGCCCCATAGTCAAGACCAAGATTGGTTTAGGAAATGGAGGGTCGAAATCAACCGTGACAATAGCGCGACGGCGAAGACCCGCTCGCCGTCTTTTTGAATCCAACCATCACACGGTATTTAGGCAATCTATCCCTTGGAAAAAGAAAACCCGATACCTGGGCTTCACCCTTGATAGTGGACTTGGGCCACACAGCAAATCAGCGCGCAACCGGGCTGCATTCGCACTCGGACTCTACTTACGTGGTGTAAGTACTCGTTTGTTTACCGATGAATATAAAAAATACAAGTAAAACATTGAGTTTCTAAGTTTAAGGAGATATTTACATATTTTTTTTATCAATGAAATTAAATCAGAAAATATACTTTTTTTTCCTGTCACAATATTAAGATAAGATCAAGGATTAAAAGTCTTTCAACCTGTACTTTTCAAACACTTTTTTTTATTTCAAGATAAAAAAATGAGACTTTATTGTCTTCCAAGTCAGATTGAACGTTCAAAGTGAAAAACTTCGCAAAAGAAGAAAATGCTAGTGACGATCAGACAGGAGATATTAAAAATTTCATTAATGTTTCAAAAAATGTGCTGTTAATGATTTTAAATATTAGATATCTCAAGCTTCCAGAGGCGGTTTTCACTCCACAAACAAAGTGCAAGCTGTTAGTTTGAAAAAAAAAACTAATAATTCTTCTTAGCGTTCAGAGCTGCGGAGCGTGCTATCTAAATTCCAAAGCACTTAAGTAAATGCTGGAAACTTGAATATCTGGCGCAGATCTAGGGGATACATGTACTTGGAAGAGACATATCATTTACAACTGTGTATTGAACTATTTTACGTATTAAATTTTCTCTTACAATGAATGCTCATTTTATGTATTTATTATTACCCGATCTCGGTATTATTTGGCATTATAATGTTTGTATTTCTATCTTAATAACTTTCCATCGTTAACTACATATGTCATGACATAGGTACTGTTATATGTTTATGAACACTACTGATTAAATATTTAAATTAAAAAATAAAATGAAGCACCCAAAAAATACAAATATAACTGTGGCTTTAAATTTTGATTTTTTTCGCAGGACTAAATTGTAACTAGTTTAAAATCATCAGGATTTTCGTTATGTGAATTTAATTTTTGTTTAAAATGAAAACATAAAATTATTATTGTATCAAGTAATTTGTAATGAAAACTGTTTGGCGAAGTTTACATTCGCAAAGTTTTCAAACATCTGCCAAAAGCTTTGGACAGGTCCCGAGGCTGGATAAGCCTCTATAACAAAATGACATCGCTAAGAGCTAAGAGACGACTGTTTTGGCTCAACTTTTAATAAGATAGCATATTTCAAGTTAAAATATTTTTACAGAGTTACACTTTTCGCTTTGGCCAGATACTTTAAATTGAAATGACGGCTGAATTCTCTTTAGAAATATCTTTCTTGGGGAAATGTTTGTCAATCTAACAAATAGCGTTGAGTGTAGAGGCCGCTGTGAATTAATTTCAATCTATGTTACCAGCAAATGTTTACCGAATTTAAATGTTAGGAGAGCATAAAAAGTTTGTGTTTACTTAAGATGTTCTGAAACATCTATTTCATTTCTTTATTCAATGTAAATAAGATTCTTTGTAGAAAAAGATCTAAATGGAAATGTGGTTTCGCTTCTAAGAATGCTTTTAATGGGCACGCAAATAGGACCAATTTATAGTATTTTATTATTGTACGTAGTTTAAAATGGAGGAGGATTTTGAATAATTTATTTTTCAATAATTTGCTTTAGTAAATAAAACATACCTACAGCATAATATGCAGCACGACTGTTGCGAGTTCATTTTGTTGCTCATTTCGGATGCTTATCGAATGTCCATATATCTTTTGGAATTAGTCACGCATCGCTTCCATAAAGGGCTATTTGCAAAGGCCCTTTTAGCACGTAAGGCACCCTGCGGTATCAAACATCCGCCAACTCCCGCCTATTTGGCTATACGGCCCTAATTCGATACGGACATCATGTTCGATTGCTACACAAACAAGATATCGCCAGACCAAGTTTCTGTAAGGCTGACATTCATGTTTAGAATTCTAACTGGCCGGTCCAATAAACATTTGTTTACTAACCTATACATTGATCGATCTACGGCGCCGATAGTGTGTTTAGTAGAGTTTGGATTTTATGCCCGATGGAGTCGAATAGGCTTCAATTATGTAGATGAGATTCGCACCATGATCTACCATGCTAGTCCAGTATTTTTTTGGATAAGTAAGATTAGTTTAAACGAAAAAAATATAATACTAGTAATATATTTAAGGAATCCATCCAGACATGCTCTAGGCAATGGTCATAAAAAGTACTTATCGTGGTCTTAAAACTCTTATAGTATACATCCTGAAAATATGGACGTTCAATCTCCTAACCAATGATTCCTTTACAAAAAATCAAAGACTTCAAATGCCTAAGCATTGGACATAAATACTAATACAAGGTCACAATATAAAAGACACCAGGCGTAGATGATTGACTTTATCTACTGCAAGACATAGGTACCTATGCACCAGATTTTCCAGTCTGTTAAAGTATCTCTTCGTATGGTTAGAAGGTTCCCTATTTATACTTCCCCTCTCTTTAACCTATCGCAGTCCATTGCTGGACATAGGCCTCAACCATTCCCATCTGCTGCTGTATCTATTGAACCTGTTCTCAATTCCACCCTGTATAATATTTGAGCCAGCAAAAACTTCTGTTAGACCAACGATGAGGAACAGTCATCGTTTCGTTTAACAGTTACAAATTAATTTCCATGGAGACAGTTACACGTTGTGGAAATCAACTTAGCTGCGCTTTGATTCAGTTAGAGGTTAGTTGTACTGCAGTCTAAAATCAGTACGGTGAATTCAAGAGTTGCTCGGTTTGTTTAGCCAAATTGTGGCGTGTTTTTGTTGTGTCCGGTTTTGGTTCTTGTGTGACAATCACTGTACGTGATGCACAGTACCTACATTGACTTTTATATCGGGATGGTAAATTGTTCTTTCGATGTATAAAGGGATTCGAGATCACCAACGAAAATAAAACAGTAAAAATCGTGTACTTCAAATTTAAATTCTTTTTTAGGTACACCTATGCGTTGTTGTTAAAGGTCTTAAAAAAACAATATATAATTATCTATTTACGATAATAACAAAATTATTTCATATAAAATCTGTAAATATTGTACACCTTGCCTAAATTATGTATTTTTTAGTTTCAGTTTAATGTATTGGGAGCTCAGTGGTACATTTTAAATGCATACAAACGAGTGTATTCGACAGTACGTTGTATCACAGATATCTTATCCTAGTTTACCCGAAGACGGTAAGCGCTATTCTAAGAAACACATTAAAATGCTGTTACCATGTCGTTAACAAAGTACGCGCGTAAAAGTGCGAGTATCGCGAATCTCAATTTTATTGTCACATCTTCCACGACAAAATTGCGTGAAAGTATGAAACTATCTCCACACATGTTGTTTGCTCTCAGTTCTTATTATTTATTTCGCAACGTGTGTTAGAACTACCAATACTAAAAGTATGTTTACTAATAATTCATGAAATCTTGTTACTATCGTTTAGAAGATAATGATTATTTACTTCCATTAATGGATATCCTTAATTCTATTTTAGTTGGTAATCTCGAATGCACGTTAGCTCACTTTATAGTTAACTTAAAGTAAAAATATTTTGAACTTACCACACCACCATGTATATCTCAAAAATAATATTTTCCTGCTGACTGAAAAAAGAATATACTAATTTGCGAATCGATTGGTTGGCTTTTGAGTGGGTGACGGGGCGCGTACGCGCTACGCCGGGCTATTAGCATAACGACCAGCTATCGACAGCCTGAAGCGTGACGTCGCGCTCTCGCGGACGATTTCCACCTGACGATATTGGGATATGGACGGCGTCATTTTCTTAAAATTATTAATACACGTGTGAATCGAGTACCACCAAAAAATATTATATTATTTTACCCATAGACCTGAGAAAAGCTATGGAATTATTCGTTGAACGTGTATAGTGTTTTCAGTCGAAATAAGTATTTAAGAAATTGACTATGGCATGGAAGGATTAATTAAAAGTTACAATTTGTGGGCATTTTTCACACTTTTATAACATTCATTATGCACAGTTTGGTGAAAGCTATTTATGCTTCGTCATTTGCTCTTCACTGCTCTTAACTTACACTGCATACTAAATATCTTATGTTAAAGTTGAAATCAATATAATTATATCGTTAAACTTATCCTTGTTAAGCATAATTAAATACGAGTAGATATACATTACCGATAGTAACGGATCGTCGTTTTACAAATTTGTATAAATGTACATGTCAGAAATCATAGGAATAACAGAGATACGTAGGGAATGCTCCCTTCCTAAGATATAATAAGAAACGTAGAAAGTTATCACAGCGAAACTCATTTCCAAACGTTTTGAATCAACATCGAAGGATTTTTTTCTTATTTTCAGACTGTTAAAAACCTTTTTAAATTATATGAAGGTAATTTAATCAAAACTATGAAATATTTCATAAATCGCATAAAATTTTTCAGTATTGCGGGAGAGCGATACCCCATTTTTGCTCATCGTTGTTTAACATTATATATACAGTGATGTGAATTAGCAAGCAAAATTATATTTATTGAGATCGCTTGTGTTGGATATCTATGAAAATACCTTCATGTGGTATAAAGTAATTAAAGCAATAAGTTAAGTCATTATGGGTACCCACTGAAAACATGGCAAATAAAGCAATTAACCTTGACATTTCGATTAAGAAAATGAATCCAGAATATCATGATTACCTACATAAGTCAGAAATTGTAGTAATATTTAGCCCTCATTGGAAAGACTTTAAAACAGTAATTTGGGTTATATTAGTTCCTTTAATATTCTACTATTAAACAGCAAAAACAATTTCACTATGACTGATAGATATTCGTGTACCTAGTTTCTTTGTTCATTAAACAAACCCAGTATGCAATATATTTTTTTGTGATGGGATTAACTATTCAATTGTTTTTAAAACATAGTTTTTGTTTTTAAATATGTACTTTAAACTTTCAAATTGAGACTTTATTGATTGCAATGCAATTTTATCTCAAAGTCTGTAAGGTTCTTTTATTGCGTGGAAATGACTTATGTCATATAAATGTCTCCTCTTTTAAAATAATAATAAAATTTTCACAGCTCGTATTGGATTACTAGGTGTCGGTATAGAGCGACGCTCAGTCCCGCATTCATTTGGTAATTCAGGCCCAGAGGCCTAAGAAAAGCTTGGTATGCTCAATAAGTCTAAGCAATATTTCATGTCGGGGTTTCATTGGCAACTTTATAAGATGCAAATTCAACACTATATTATCATCTTCTTCCTCTGTACCGTAAATACAGCCTATATCGTCATCGACCGGAATCTTTTCGATTGGCTTGATTGACCTCACTCTGCAATACTCTGCATTCTCTATCGCCTATATATCGGAAACTATAATGAATTGTTCAGGAATTTTCCTATAGCTACGTCCCCGGTAGTATCCTAAAATGTATCTACTCGAGATGGAGTACTGTGGATAAGTTACAGTCTTTCATCTGAAAAAATGTAAATCCACAGTACATTCCAGCAGCAGACATTTGCTGCTGCGGTTGACTAAGCTGTAGAGTCAGTTAACACCGAACACCCAGAGAGTTTAAGGCCCGCATTATACAAGAACGAAATTCAAGGTTAATCTTTACTTAAATTGAGTTAGAAAAGGATGGCGCTATTGGTCGTATCCTTTTCTAACTTTATTCAAGTAAAGATCAGTGCTTGAGTCTCCTTTCAGAATACGGCCCTCAGTGTGCTATTTCATATTAAGCTATCCATGCTTACATCATTTAAGTATAATCATGATTTAATACTCATCAGTTTGTTATTTAGACAGATAATGTTAGGATTCTCACAGACAAAACATCTAAATGCAATTATTGCTTTGGTCGGTTGATGTGGAAACTACATTCGGTGCCTGTGGAACCAGTGCCCCGGTTACCACGAAGTTTCTAGTAAAGCGACATTCACACCTAACTTTATATATAGCTGGAGTTCGTTTGTGCATCCGAGTTACTTATGAAGTGAGGACGCTATTTCTGAATTTGTTGCCATACAACTTGCTGTTGCCTAATTTACCAAAATCTATAGTATTTTTTGTCTGCAGCAAATGGCAAAAAACGGAACCCTTATAGATTCGTCAAGTATCTCTGTCTGTCTGTCTGTCCGTCCGTATGTCCCTTCTCCAAAACTATAAGCACTACACTATTCAAGTATTGTAAGTATATATGTATTCTGTGAACCGCTATTAGGTTTTAATAAGAAACTTGAAAAAAAAAATGTTTTGGGGTTCTCGAATCGAACTGAAACTCAACAATTATTTCTTCATCGTACCCCCACGTGTAATATACCAATGTGTAGATCTTAAAAAATGGTATTGAGGTTTCTAATATATTTTTTTTATAAATTGAATAGTTTGCGCGAGAGACACTTCCAAAATTGAAAAAAGTGTGATGAAAAAACATCTATACCCCGATATGTATACTTTGAAATGAATACATGAATATTTTAATGTGTATAGACGATTCATATTTAACATGATTTACCCTTTGATTCCTGGCGTTCAAAGGATTAAGATAAAATAAATAAATCAATATTTTTCTGAAATTCACACAGCGCCATCTAGCCACAAGTTAAGAGTGAAGCTTGTATTACTGTTGCAAAACATACTTATACACCTTTTTTTGTAAATACATACATATTTTATATACATATATCTTATATATATATAATACATACATAGAAAACATCCAAATCAATAGAAACAGACATGTTCATGCTCACAAATATTTGTACTGCCGGGGGTCGAACCTTTGTGTAGTAGCCGACGCCTCAACCACTACACCAAGCGGAGCAACTATGAATTGCAAACGTATATAAATAATTCCCATTGCAGGAACTTCTTGAAATTTGTATTACTATTTTAGTGTTACTAAAATGTTGTGTTTCCTAAATGTAATTTGGTTGTACTTAGCATGGGGTCGTTAATGAACGCGGTGGAAACCTAGCACTGTTTATGCACGCTACGTCCAAAGCGTTCCTTAGTAGCGAATCCCAGTGGCTATCTCCGTTCATCTTGTTTAAACCTCTCCCCTTAATGAATTAACTTCGTTATTGAATTTCATCAAACTTAATACTTAATAATGTTGGATAAATTATTTTGACTTTATAAATCTTGCTTTATAAATTCAAAATAATTTATCCAACTATATATTCAAGAACATGACTTTATAAATCTTGCTTAATTAATATGTTTAGTATTTGATGAGTATTAACAATTTCTTTTAAACGAAAAGTTAATGTTATTAATTTATATCAAAACTAACATACATGGGGTTAAACAAGTGAGAGTAAACCTAGTTTGATTTCTTTAGTTTGATTCGTTTGGCGTTTCAAGATTGTCCCGTTTTGTGAATTTGTTCGAGTTTAAGAACTTGTCATCAAACTTTTATTTGATTCGGGACTTACGTTCTTTTTTCTTTTGAACTTTATTAGGTAGTATTTGTCTCTGAACTGTATTGAAGTGACTTAGAATATTGTACATAGTTTATAGCCCCCTATTTGTAAACATTGTAAAACTAGACTTTAACTGTCGTCAAAAGCTTTTTTTAAACAAAGTTTAGAATAATTTAGTCCATTGTAAAACCAAAGTTCGTACCAACTAAAAAAGTATCAATAATTTCTAATAACAATTACAGTGGCACGTTAGAATCGCATTTATAATGAAGGGCTAAAATGAAAGTTTCCTGACATTCTCTAACCAATTGAAAAAAAAAGTTGTAATTGTAAAAACATTTAAGTACGCTTTATATAAGTTCCATCTTATATAAAGCGACATTCTCTAATAAATGCTTATTTCCCTGAAAAATTTTAAAGTTTTCTTTCAGTTTAATGTGATTCTTACCACTTATTTGAAGAATTTCTAGTTAAGGAGGAAATTGAAATGGAATAGCCCGCCCCAGCCGACGTGGCCGCGGCCTCCTCGATCATACCGACTCCGTGACACCACACAACTTATTTTAGGCACGGAGACATCGAAAAACGAAAATAAAATTTGTTACACAGAACACCCGTGTTAATATTCAACAGTTTATTACCAGTCACATAAGATTCATTTCATGTAACACGGTGATGGGATTCTAATTAACAAATCGTAAATATAAAAGTATTTGTAAATGACTTCAAACTATATAACATAATATATTGTTTCTTAATTATTTAATAAACAGTATTTGTGGTATTAAACTAATTAGAAAAATATGCCTCATAATATGTTATAAATAAAATCTATATTTACAACACTGACAAAATATCCGCAACATTTTTTCGGCGATCGGCTTCCAAAGTCTCTCAAAAGTCCAAGGCAGGATGCATATAATCGATGTAAAGACGTATAATATAATCTTTAGAAGCGTAAAATAATATTCTGTTTTCATAACCAGGAAAGAAAACCGTGGTACACCAGATTTAAAGCGAGCGAAATCGCAGGCCAAAGCTAGTTAAATATAAAAGTTCTTAAAGTAGTATAAGCTTATTTTTTCAAATTATACATTCCCCTTCCTCTTTATCAGCGGAAGAATAACTAGAAGTAAGTAAATAATCTTTTATGCAAACAACACATAAAAAAGCTAGAGCTCAGCCCTTGAAATTATATATTTGGCAGAACCTCACTATCGTATTGGAACCAAAGAAGTCTATATTGAAGTCTTTAATTGGAACACATAGTAGGCGGAAGCCGGAATGTGAAGCATTAGTAAGTTTACATCCTTTTCGAGTATTAAGCAATATCCTTGTATAATTCAAAATGAAAGGTTAACTTATTGATAGGAGTATAAGTAAATCCAACCTTTTTAACGCTCCTAGTTCTCGAAATCCCAGCTAGTTCGTGACATGGACTAGCCTGACGGTTTTCTGGTAGTGGATTGAATGGCGAATGAACGATATCTGGTACAAAATGGCGAAACCTTACTTCAGCAGTAGACCTAGCGCGTACTATAGATTTAAACCATCGCTGTTTTTTAAATTCTATATTAAGATCATGGATGTATAAGAAACATTTACGGAGTCTCGCTATTAACAAAAGTGTGTCTGAATTGAGTCAGTTTTTGTATGAAAAAGGAAGGCATTTATTTGTCTCCCATCGGTTAATAGAGCCAAGAAAACAACTGAAAATAAAATGGCGAGCGCAATGATGTAAAAAAGTACAGATTCATGATATGCTCACAAAACAATTTAAACGTGTTCTGAATGCAGTGATAGCACATATACCTATACATATTTCGAATGAGCGTACATTTACCTAAACAGAAGAGTACAAACTGTACTTTCTTCGGCGGTTCGTTTTTGAGTCACGGATAGCGTATCTACTTTTATATATACTGAATATCATTGGGCTCGCGTAATAAAATGGTGCAAAACCCTAAGTTATCAAATAAAAGAAAATAAAATAGGACTTTTCGTAGTTTAATGAACAATTCGATTACAAATTTCCAGTTAAAAGCTTTAATAATAATTTATGATGTTACGATCATTGGTTACGTCCATGAATATACTAAAAATATATGAAATATCTGCAAATTATTAGTCAAAATGATAGCAGCTGTCATTTCGGGGATACATTTTGTTAATACTTTGTCAATGATTTTGTGTATTAATGAATAATGAAAATCGGTCCGTATATTTTTAAAATCTATGACGCATATTCTATGTATCGTACTACTACGTATCTATGTACGTATCTATGACGCATATTGGTTTTTGTAGAAATTGGAAAGTATACAACTCTATACAATAACCAAATTTTGTAATTTTTTGCCGCGATAGTGTCTGTTTAATTGCTACGTCAACGTCCGAACCCAACGCACCGAATGAATAGCAAAAAGAAAAAAACAGACCTGTCATTAAAAAGCGTTTGAAAGTACGTCAATAGTGTCAAAATCAACAAAATCGGAATGTTACCCTTCGGGCGTATCAGCTCGCGAGTGACGTGGCGTAAAATGAATAAAATTGTTGCCTTCAGTCGCGGTTGTAGCAATCCTTGTGCACCAGAGTGTCCGCCGTGTCCTCCATGCCCCCCTTGCCCACCGTGTCCACCCTGCTTGCTGCCGCCGCCACCGCTGCCCCCCTTCTACTGCTGCCCCAGAACCAAATACGATGTCAAGTTTATTTACGTAAATGATAAGCCGCCAACAACTGCAATGAGAGATTTCTTCGATCGCGCCTCGCAGATATTTTTTTGGACGGAACTAATCAGAGGTCGGTTGTTATCATCAGCTCTATATAATGTCCCCATCGAAGGGCACAAGCATACCTGTATATCGGCCCGACTTCACGCACAACTTTTGAACTTCTTCGTAGACGTGCAAACCGTACGAGCGTCGGTTAAACATACATATAATTACGGAAATTCGAAAATATATTGGTACTCGGCGGGATTTGAACCTGCACCCTCCTGATTGGAAGGCAACAGTCCATACCAATAAGCCACCGACGCTCTCAGTGGTCGGTTATAATAAGCCTCAATGACGAGTTCGGTAGTAACAATATCATGTGAGCTTGTCCGGGGTCTTAAGTCAATCAAGGCATTGCAAGACACTACATCTATCACAACAGATGCTAGTAAATGTTGAATTTTGCACTTTGGGAAGATTTTGCATCTGATCGTTACACCAGAGCTTTATAGTTAAATTTTGCAAGTTGTATGAGTTGCTTTACGCTAGGCTTGATACCCAAAATGTAGGCAAACGCTATCACAAAAATGTTATTTATTATTGTAATAAAAAATACATTTTACCAAAAGTATTACTGAGAGTTGATTAATAAAAAAATGTTTATTTTTTACTCGATATGCCGTAAACACCTGATCTCAACAGTATAATAATTATATCACTAAAACTACGAATTCTATATCAATTGTAAAAATCACTTTTAGAATGCAGCAACCATAAAGTTTTCATAGGATAAGAAAACGAACGTATCTAAAAGGCCCTGGGTGTTACAAGTGCTCCCATTCACAGCGTTAAAAGTGTTCGATTTCCAGGATTTGCGGTGACACTGGGGCACATATTTAAGGAGCCCGCCACAATAAACTACCCGTTCGAGAAAGGCCCTCTTTCACCGAGATTCCGAGGGGAGCATGCTTTACGAAGATACCCTCGGGCGAAGAACGTTGTATCGCATGTAAACTTTGCGAGGCTATATGTCCGGCGCAAGCGATCACAATCGACGCGGAAGAGCGAGCTGACGGTTCCCGACGGCGACCAGGTATGACATCGACCTAACAAAATGCATATTCTGCGGGTATTGTCAAGAAGCTTGTCCGGTAGATGCCATAGTCGAGGGCCCCAACTTCGAGTACTCAACGGAGACACACGAGGAACTTCTTTACAACAAGGAAAAGTTATTGTCAAACGGTGATCGCTGGGAGCCCGAGATAGCGAGCAATATCAAAGATAATCACTTGTACCGTTAGTGGGTTAGAGTTTCCTTGACTTCGATTCAACTAACTTTTTATACATTGGATCTTGATAGCATTCTTTTAATACGTAGGTTAGCCCACAGCGGTTAAAAAGTCATGTCTGACGGCAATAATCCTGTTTGGGAAACCTTGAACGAAATTAGGTCTTAGTGGAATGAAGGCAGCCCGCTGGTTTTCATTGAATACAAAATTACTAGAAGGGAAATTATGAGGATACCCAAAGTTGTATTGAAGGATTCTACATAAAAATATACCTACCTATACAATGAAATATAATTATTCTAGATGTTATTTATATGATTTTGTCTAATTAATAATTTGACTCAGTTTTGAATGATTTTATTATTAAAATAAATGGAATTATATAAAGTTTATTAAGTATGCGTTTTAAAGTATTTAACTAGTTTTTAAACCCTTTAAATATTTGATTAAAGCCAAACGAAATAGAATTAATAAAAATATACGGTCGAATTGAGAACCTACTCCTTTTTGAAGTCGGTTTAAAACAGTGTGTGTATCGTATTTCTAGCAGAGGACATCCATCGGCTTCCCACCACCTGGGCGTATACTACCATCTCTTAAAACAGTACTTCGCCTTTTCTGGTACAAAAATGCAGACGTATCATTATTACTGTTTTAAAAGATGGTGATTACACCCCTGAACCAAGTTATTGCTCAATCTGTTTGGAGGCCGGCCTGCGCTTCTGTTTCCGTTACGTGGACAGAGAAAATAATTGTAAAAGTGAAACTTACATTACCTCATGAATACAACCTTCCTGATGTATACTGGTTATTGCCACTTAACCAATGACTTATTCCTTTTATTTATCATCTATAGGCAAACATTTGACCTATCCATCACCAGTTCATTACACATCCCCAGCCAAGGGCACATGCCTACCCGTATTGGGTGTATAGGCCGTATTAGTCCACGCAGGCCCATCGCGGATTGGTCGACTTCACGCACAACCCATGAATTTCTTCGTACGCGTTTGCAGGTTTCCTCGCGATGTTTTCCTTCACCGTATGAGTGGCGAACCTACGTGGCAGGATTTGAACCTGCACCCTCCAGATCGGGAAACAACATTCCACAACATTGACCCACCGACGATCTTGTTAATGACTTAATGTTGACATAAAAATATTATAAGCAACGCTTTCCATTAATTCCATAAAATGTTTCACCCCTCATTCTGGAGCAAATCTTACACTGAGAAAATATCTGATATGGCCGGATGAATGGTGAGATTGAGTTTAATCTTATTTTATTATACTTACTTTATTATACTATGTTGCGAAATATAAGTGCACAAGTTAAATATGTGTGCACACACGCAACATAAGATGCTACACTGTATATGTAAATTTGGGTCATAAAAGGTTTTGTTTTTTAGACATCTAATTTGTTAAGCTTAACAAAGAATGTATCAAAATTGACTTAAATTTTATTAAGGTAAAGTCGATTAAGAACTTTTTTTCATGGAAGTCAAATTTTTTTCTCTCGTGTCCTCATTTCTCCGTTTCCTCAAATTTTGCATTGCATTGAATGTAGTAAATATATATAAATATAGTAGTACTTGGCACTTTGAATTCATGCAGAATCTGGTGCAATTTAGTATTTTGGTTTTAGTGGTGGACAAATGGCGAACGTACATTGCATGGTTAGCGATGTGAATGTAGTCCCATTGGATTGAACGATTTTCCCACTACATTTACTGTACATAGTTCAGTGGAAATGTGTGATGCTTTTTGTTTTAGTTGTTTTCAGCCCATGTTTTTTGTCATATAACGTAACCGGATCGACATATATCTCTGATGAACCTTTAATTTATATAATAGGTATATTATAAATATTTTTTAAATGCAAGTATTTAAAACCTTTTTTGCTTATTCCTGTTTTCAATCATTCATTTAAATATATGTTGTTATAAAAAGCGACTATTCGCTTACGATACCATTCTCGTTTTAACTACAAAAATATGTAAGTCTCTCCATTTTTTACTAGAAATAGCTTGTGCTAAAACAATTGAATACTTATTGAATAAATCCTTCAGTCGAGAGTGGTTCTTTGAATACAAGCTAAGTTGGTACTTACATGCTCGTAGCTATTTAATAGCGGTAAGCAATAAACACTTATTATAAACTCACAACATAACTCATATAAGTTTATTAAATGCTAGCCGTAGCCGACAAAGTCTCGAGTACTAGTGTTGTAACACACAAGGGGCCGGCATCATACGTATCGATGGAATAGAGCGAACAGCGCGCACCAAGTCAGCACCGTTACAAGGCAAACAGCCATGCAGCTGACATTTCACGTTTGGGCTTGCTCATTCGCGTTGGCCAACCGTTGGGTTGCTTTGCATGTTTGTGTTATGCCAAACTGTACCTACTTACTGAATGTAGGCAGGACATTTGGAAATGATACGAATATTGGATTGTATTTAGGTCCTATTTCACACGTCCCTGGATATTTAATGCACAAATTAATTAGCAAAAATGTGTGTGTGTATGTTATTCTTATGTTTGTTTTAAAATAGAGATGTTTGATCTCTGTCCCAACGTAATCCTCAGATAATGTCAACAAATTAATCTTGATCCTTATTTGTATTGTAATTTATTTCATTTCCTTTTTTAGTTTCCATAAACGTCAGTAAAACAAAATAAAACTTACTATTACACATTTGCCTCAATTCATAATTAAGAGTTCTTTTCTATTTGATTTCACGACGACTGCACGCTGATAAGTCTAAAGGGTGCACTATGAGCAGGTAAGGTTGGCGTTCGTAACGTTGAGAATAGGTTAGAACATTAGAACCCATGCTATTATTGACATGGTAACCCGAATAATTAAATTTTAGTAAAAGGTTTTTCTCAATATACGATTAGTTTTGTAAGGCAATCAGAATGAACAGAGAGAGGAAAAAAACTAAACAATTTATTTTAAAAAAGATCAGCAACACAAACGACTTTTTTACGGATAATCATTTTGCTGTTGGCAGCAAATTGTCATTACAGCTTCATTGAGGTAGTGGCGATCGCAGACGGCTCTGAGCCTCTGTGCATAATTTAGTTATGCTTCTACGACGCCAGAATTACAGAGATTATAGCAGCAAATAACTATGCCACAAACTCAATTCCTTTTTTTATGGTTAGGTTGCTATCATAGATTTAGAATTAGGGCGCTACGCTTACTATATCTATGGTCGTTATATGTTCTTCATGGATAATCTGTTTTGTTAATTCAGTTGAAACTAATCATAATTGAACTTCTTCCATGGTTGGTTTTTTCTAAAGAACTGGGTTTGGTACTTTTAATAAATATGATGTAATTTATTTAATTTAATAGTAACCACATAGATTTAAATGAACTAAAATCAAATCATTGGAACAAAAATAATTAATATATTCACTATTAGATTAGATATCATCAGGATAAGATAATTGCTCTTATAACATGAATAGTTGTAGCCAGAATTACTTTTTGTATGTACATTAAGAGTCATTTAAGTTCTTGCTTAATAATAAGCAGCGTTTTGTGAAATAGTACAATTAAGACCATTACAATCATAGCTGTTCCCTGGAGAATAATATTTCGGGTTTAAGTCCGTAGTGGTGCGGGCGGACTCCTAGCTCGTTCGTTAGGCAGGGCTGCCAAAGTTTAGCATTTTCAACGAATTGCTAGTTTTTGATAAGTCTGAATCCCGCAAAAACCACACCTCCCTATTTTATTGCGTATGTTGTACTGCTTGCAGAACTTGTTAAGGCTACTTTTAGTTGCTAATCAAAGCATACCGAGGCCTTGTACTAAACTCATAAGTTTTAACTTAAGTTGTAATTATTAAATAATTAGGGACAGCCCTGAGTAAATGCGTCTGCAAAAGGTCGTTAGGGGCAGCGACATCGAGTTCGTGATGACACTTAATGACCCCGATTAACAGAATTAAACCTGAATTACTTTCTTCTCAGTTCCGCGGCGTGCTTCAAAAGGTAATAAAATATGAGACCCTGTTAAAGTTACGAGCGATTTGTTGAGGTCTTTTGTTAATTTCTAATTGTCGAGTTTGGTAGTGATTTCAAGCTAAACAGTCGTCAGTTGTGTTATGAAATTTTATTTTAATTTTCACGCTTATTCCTTGTGTAGTCAGGATTAGGGTCTGAGTCCCACGGTACGGTCTCCTTTTATTCTTTTTGACAAGGATCCGGCTTGTCGCTTGCAATTTATTTGTTAATTAGATGTTTATTTTCGTAACATTAAATTCATATTAAAAACGTAACGCTATTAAGTTCGTCTATTTTAGTATTCCATTAAAACTTGTTTACTCTTTTTGTGACTGCCTCGTGTAAATACACAAGTATTAAATAGTAGACAGGTAATAAAATTAAAATCTTACATCCTAAGATCTTTCTATGCACCTACTTGATTTTTCTTTGATTGTTTAAAACAATGTTTGCAGATCATTACATCAAAACACTTTTTACTACAAGGACTTCTAGAGGAGTCTTTAAAAAACGTATAGTAAATGTATATAATTTAATATCTTGATAGCTAAATCTCATCTTTTCATATGACAGGAGTGACTTACGTCTTGCGTGTATGTTTGACGACTTTCTGTTCATTGTTTTTATTTTTATACGGCTTTTAGGAGTTCAAATGGGAAAGAGATAGATCTAATGTGAGGAATCAATTAATTTCACTAAATTTTTCACAGGATAGGCTAGAAATTAGTTATCATCATGTTTAAGTTGTGCATTCTTTTTTAGACAAGTCTTTCGCAAAGGAGCTCTGAAAAGTATCTATTGTTAAATTGTCGATGCTATTTTCTATTTATTTTTTGTTCCTGTTATGAGATACATTGAAAGAGTTACATAAAGAAAACTATCGGTGTCCAAAATACCGATATCATTGAGTGTGTGTGTGTGTAAAGTGTTGTGATTAAAACACAGATAGAGGGTATTGATGCCAATATTGTGATACTTATATTGCGGTATTTCATTGTTATAATTTTGGGATGGACTTTTCGCCGTTGGTCGCAGATTTTTCCTGAAGGAACCTTGTTATGAAAAGGCTTGTGCACCATAGATCACGTATTATACTGCGTTAGGTTAAACGAATGACCGGAGAGTTTAACCAGCCATAATATTCCAGCACGCAGCAGTTGCTCACCTCTGAGAAAAAAAAAACATATTTTTAACATGCGTGAATTGTTAAAATCGTGCAATATTTAAAATATAAGATAGTGAGCCCTAGGTTTTGCACGAAAACAAAACGAACTAAAAGTTACATCGGGTACAATTGACTCTCGTGTTTATCCCAAAAACTATCAAAAGTTGGTTTCGATGGCAATTAGATCAAAACTTTTTCATGATCTCTTATCTTGTGATTTAGCAGAGATCTTTTTTATCCCCAAAAATAAACACAAAAGGAGATGAATGAATGAACGCTATAATTGGAAATGTTTGTCTTTTACTTAACATTTACGAAACAAATTCACAAATCGTTTAAATACCCTTGAATAAATGTTTTCACTGATCCCAACTTATCAATTTTATTATAAGATGATATCCAATATCACATGCTAGTTAGACATGTTATGTAAAAGGCAAGACATATTTGAATTTTTAATATTATTATTTTTTTCAATTTAATTGTCAACTTAGTTTTAATTTAAAATAATGTTATTTTAGTTAGATATTTATTTGAATTATTTTAAAAATTCCGTCACTACAAACTTAGTGGATTTTGTACGGGATTTGATAAAAAAATATTGCCAATTGCCGGTAATATTGTTACAGATCAATAGTGGACTACCAAAATCGATACCTAACCTAATACCTTAAGATTGGAACTATTTGTGTAAAACTGAGAGCTGTCTGCCCTCGCCACCATTAGAAAACTATGAAGGCCATCTTGGACCAACGGCGCAATGTCCATCCCAAAAATAAGCAATGAAATACCGCAAACTTTCGACACTGATAGATTTTTTTATGTTACCCTTTCAAACTTAGAAGAAACAAAAAAATGAATAGCTAATAACATGTACAATTTAACAAAAGATACTATTCAGAGCTACTTTGCGAAAGATTTGTTTACAAAAGACTTTACAATTTAAACAATGATGATAAGTATTTTCTAGGCGACGTATGAAAAACTTAGTGAAGTTAATGGATACGTCATACTATCTATCCCTGTCCCATTTCATGTACTAAAAGCTATATAAAAATAAAACAGCACCAAGATTTCGCAAATAGACTCTCACGTCTTACAATACTACATTATGTTTCCATCACCAAAGACCCAACTGAAACTTGCCACGAGATGTTTCTTGTGACAGCGGTGGGTTTAGAATGGGCAGTGTCGAGCAAATTGGATTATCGGATGCCGATGATTCAATAAGTGGGGACATCGGTCAGATAACTTCACTAAGGGCGTAGGTGCACACTCTTTGAAACTCATGCAGATGCAGTATCAATGCAAAAACCTTCGATAAGTTTGAGCATACTCATAGATACAGAATATCCGTCACTTTATATTTACAAAAATATCATTTTGACACATCTAGTTTTAAATAACAACAACTTCGTGTAAATGTAAAATAAAGAGACTTGAAAATGATAAATACATCGTAAAGATCTAATACAGGATATATACTCGATGGTAGATTCGGTATCACCGCAGTGCCAGATATCATTCCGTAAAATAAGAGTGTTTGCACTTGTTAAATTAGCGCGTGTAAGTAAGAGACCTAACATCTGTCGTCCCGGGTGACAGGCGCAGGGCAGTGTTGACGGAAAATAATGACTACCTACTGTTATTTGTTTCATTCAACACTTCATCTGTATGTCAAGCGAATTACCGTAATAAGCGTCCCGTAGACTTAATAGGTGACATAGAAAAAAATATTTTCACGACTGTTAAAAGTTTGCATTAACTAAAACTTGAAGAATTCTATTGATTTCTTCAAATTTATTTTAATATTTATTTATGTAGGTATTTAAGCTACATTATGATTTCGGATCATTATAATTATTATCATTAATATATCATAACGTGTTAACAGGTATGGTCTCCCTAAATGACTTCCACGTGGAGCTATCTTTAGCGACCATCACCTTATCCAGGTCATTCGTCCATCTGGTAGGGGGGCCTTGATCCATTTCTAATAATAACTAAGGTTACTTGTTAATGGCTTAAAAGCGTTGGTTTCCATTTAAGTGACAATCTGAAATATGTCAGATGTCATTTCGTTGCTCTCGTTATATAAGCGAGCCTTATTGACTTCGCGAATTGATATAAATTGATACTTTGGTTTGCATTTTCGAGTAGTGGGGAAATTTATTTAAATGGAAAGTGAAATTTAATTATTATGCAATAACGATGCTCTATTTACTATCACTTAGGAGCTTAATCGATAATTTGGTAAAAATACCGAAATGTTGTTTTATGTGCTTAATTCTAATTATTTAACGAGTTGTGCCCGCGGTATTACCCGCGATGTGAGATATACTCCCGCAGTAAAACATAACCTAAAATGACTTCGTTAAGTCACGTTAAAGCGCACAGCTACAGCGACGCGCGACCGCCGCGCGAAACAACATTACTTTATTTTTCAAGTGAAAAAGTTTTTTTGAAAATAAATATAGCCTTAGTATTTCCTTATAATAACAGCTACCTGCCAAAAAGGCCCCGTCTAAACCTGTCCAGCCATTTAAAAGATTACCACAAGGAACAGACGGCCAGTCAGACAAACATTTTAAATATTACAAACAGACAATCCAATGTTATTTAAATGTATAGATACAAAATGAAAAAAAAAACTATAGTTTAAAACTTTTAATCTTCGAGGTTCAAATTGTACTTGGTATTATGATGCATGAGGGTGAGTAAAAGTTGTAATTTTCACCATCCTGAATTTTGTTTATTACAGTGTTCTACCACTTATTACAACAGCAATCATTTTACGTATAAGCTTATAAATTCTGTTAGTAAAATATTTTCTTAAATTTATTCTGCTAAATGTAAACACTATGCTATGTAAGAAGACTTGAACATTTTTGCTCTTACATCGAAATTTAAGGCATTATGCCAATCATCCTAAACGATTTTATGAACATGAATTCTTGACCTTTTCGTCCATTATGTTGGTTGTACATAAATATAATTTTCCAAATAAAATAAAGTAAAAAAGGATTATATTTATTAAATTGGATTTGAAACTACGGGTATGCTACATTTGTAGATTATTTAATGCTCATCATCATTTCACAGATTGGATGACCATTGTTGGATATATGTCCAATATTATACATATTTACTGATTATGTAGAATTTGTTGGAGTTGAGATCTGATATCTTTTTCACAGGGTAAGCATTATGTGGTCGTCTTGGCAATATTTTGGCACTACCTTATCCTTTATCCTACGGGGGCTTTGGCTCCCCTTCTATGCCTTATCTAGGTAGCTTGATTCTAGCTTTTATTTGCAACTCTTGTGAAGCTTTTTGCCTTTTAATTTGTTCCGTTTATTGGACCGCCTGGAGTTCCCTTCCACCCTTACAAGATTACAATAGAGCCTAGAGAACCCTAATCTTCGACACGTCACTTAAAATGGCTCTACGTGCTTCCCTGTACAGGACTTAACGTAAAATATCTATAATTCTGGTATTCTTTGAAGAACCTTAACATAACCCAAATTTTACCTCCTAAATAAATGGAAATAACATTAATGAATGGTGACTGAGAAGAATATTTGGTACATTCCTGTATAATGTAAAATAAAAGGCATTGGCATTTTTACTTAGCATTACACAGGAAAGTTAAAAGTTCAAATGGATTAGCTTAATACACACAATAAACATATATATATTGTATTACTAACTTAGTTTTGTTCTATTAGCTGAAATATCAATATAATTAACTGTAAGATAAATATCATGGAAGAGATTGTTATTTAAATCTGGAATATTGGTTATTATGCAATAGTTATCAATATCCATACCCTCAAGATATCCCCCGAATATCAGCTCATGTTTATTTACAACATCTTTCTAAAAATATTATTGGTTAGCTCATAACAGCAGAAGCTTATTAAAAATGTAGATAAAGCTTAGTGCGTACTTAGCCTTGCTAAGGAGAAAATATGACAACAACGTAGCAGTAATAACAATAAAGTTACGAATTAAAACTGGCCTACTTTTAAAAGCCTATAAACATCCCGCAGGGGGACCCTGGTCATTATAAATCGAGCACATGTACTGTGGGGGCAAGCGTTTAGGAATGCTGAATAATTTAAGGCACTTCACAGGCAGATAGAAGGGTAATAATACACGTGACGTCACCGCTAACAACCAACATTAATCTTACATTTGCATAGGGCTAAAACATTAACTGTATGTATCAAAAGAAACCAGCCGGAATGTTTTGGACATCGTGCCTAGAACATTCTAATAGTAACATAAACATAGGTTTTATTCATATAAATCTATAATTGTTAAACAACCTAGCGTTAAATCACCGCTCAACTGATACACGAACATAAAGTTCCGATAAACATTTTTTTTTTTGTTTCTTTTTCCGCAACAGCAATCGTACCTTGAAATTATACGACTAAAATGAACGACGCTCCAATAATCTATAATATAAATATTATGAAAATATTTTATATAATTATTTGATTGTTTTAACACTAATTAATTACAGATTGGTTTATTTGGCACAGTTAACAAATTATTCAGACTATGTTTAGTTAAATACACTTCTTCTTTCGAGACCATACTGCACTGATGCAATTTGATAAATATTTTTGTTGTTAATTAAGTACTTCTAATAATTCAATTAAAGTATTGATCAAATCTTAAGAATACAAGTAATGCTACAACTGGTCCTTTTGTTCAATAATAAAATAATAAATATCCATTCACATTCACAAAGCGCCGTATAGTCCCAAGAGTGAAGCCTGTATTATGTAAGCTAAACAACGGATAAACATACTTATATACATTTTTTCTTGTAAAATAACTTCCTTTTTTAAATAACCATTAGGATTCGAAAGCCTATTGTTGTAACATGTGCCGCGGTAAAACATTAAAAATCACTACGATGGTTACTAGATCCTTCTCTTGTTCTAAATTTTGTTTTGATGCAACGAGAACAGGTGACGTAAACAAGGGCTCGAATGGTCCTTATCCCCCTACGCTATTTATTTTATTTAAAGCTAAAGTTCAGTGGACAACTTGGGGCATCAAAATTCTCTATGTTTGCGAACATTTGTGTTTATTCGCTTACCCTGAATATCGTTATGGCAGCCGCGGCTGCCTTTATTGGGTAGTGTTTAACCAAAAAGGATAACGTTATTTGCAATAAAGGTTTCCATTTAAATAACGTTCGTATTACGATCATTATTTACTTGTTATTTAAGAGTGAATTACAAATACCGTTGGAGAAATATTTAAACAACTTGATAAAGTACTGGTATAATATAGAAGTTAGCTTATAAATGAATTCATAAAAAGGTCACTTAATTATTTCCACATATATTTTGATTTTCTGCTGCTTCCATGGTTTAGTCCTGAGTTTGGTCATGGGTTTAAATCCCGCGGGAAGACCGCATAGTTCAAGATACTTTATGGATTTTTTTGCATGATATTGTATGCTAAGTCACCTGATTACCTGAAAAGAAAGATGATTCTGTGCTTCAAAGAGCATTTTACTACCTTTCGATAGTAGTTGTTTTCACCCACCAATTGGAACAGTGTGATACCCGATGAATTTAATGCCACTGTTTCCAGACCACCGGGTGAAACGTATTACCTATTTCTCAATGGAAATTCTTAGATTAATCATTTGAATACGCGCCCGCTCGTATGTAGACCAATTATCAAACTGAGATAAAAGTATTTAATACTAATATGCGAAGTTAATATTATTTATAAAAATAGTATTAACGTATTAAAAGTATCTTACTAGGTTTCTGAAACATTATACGAAGGCCGAAGTTGAAAAACTCATTGCCGACATCTGCGCTTCCAGAAAAAGTAAAAGGTAACATTTAGTATTGAGAAAATAATCCCTTATAAATGCATCCCTTATAATGCATATGCAGATATTTTTCTAGTTAACGAAACCTTTTTCCGTCCACATTAAGTATGTCTTTTAAGTTACCAAGAAAAAAAAGCCGTGGAGTTTCGGTTTAAAGAAGCCGATCGCTCGCTATAGCCATAAAGACACTTATTACCCGAGGAAAAGTCGAGGTCGTAAGCATGCATTAAGGGAGTCATATATTTTCTAACGGGAACATTTTAAAGGGAAGTACGATGGGAATGCTTAATCAAATGAAAGGCGATGTATTGTTGCCAGTTATTTTTAAAACACTCTGGATGTGTATTAATTATATAGAGCTTCGTGTTTATAGGTTTTAGCGTCGATTTAGAATTAGCGCGCGTATGAGTACGCTTTATTGAATTTACCATCATTCTCAAAAAGGATTAAATTACAAGTCTTTCGATATTGACAGCCATCGTATACTTACTAAAAATATATTATTTGCTTTGCATTAACTTTGATCAATTTAAACGGGCATGTTTCAGTTTTTTAAAGATGAACTCAAACAATAATATTTGTGAAGCAATGACAGCTATCTAAAACCATTTAAGCTCGCTGGGTCAACAAACTTAAGTAGCAATTAGGATCGGTACCGATGAACGCGTAACACACTACTCGTTGGAGCTCAACCGTTCTGGAGCAAGGATTGCGAATCTTGGTCTGAATATTCCAGTTGATCAAATTCAAATCATTATTCAGTTCAGGTCCTTAATAATAACACTTATGAAGCACTGGTTTGGACTGTAGTTTTCTACTGAAAAATCCAGCAAGAAACTGAGAAGTCACTCTTTTCAAATATTGTGTGTATAGTACAGAATATTATCATTTCCAATAAATATAACGATATAAAGCATGATGTTATTACTAAAAATACTAACGGTCGTTATATGAGTTGTTAAAGTGATGTATGAAGAAATGTATCCATATTCTTGAGAGTATGCTTTATGTTCAATGCCTGCAATATCTAGAACGCAGTCAATCTTATCGCGCCCGAGATGTGCCAATGTAACTACTATCTCGGCTTGTATGTGGGGTAAATATGTCGTGCGGGCTCCTAATATGATTTACCTGTGGAAACCTATGTGTAAAGCTGTTAACAAGGATACACATAACGTGACCTATTTCTCTCGCCATCTTGCTTGAGGTTTGACAATATTTCTTGAACAGCTGTTTCGCTTTATTTACTCGTATAATTGTTGACATATTTGTAAGGAGTACTTCTAAACTTACTGTGTAAGCTATCCCGATGACAAATGCATCTTAGCAAACCAGTTGTGCATAACGTACATGGTTTTAGACTCCTTTGTTTTCGAAGAACGGTACTGGTAAATGTGCAAATAGCATAAGATATTTCTCTTCAAAAGAAGTCGCAGCCTCGTCAGTGTTAGATGAAATGTTCACAAATGAAGAATCAGTGTTCTTACCTAATCTTTTGCTGATTTGTAATCAATTGTTGTTATAAACATGTCTCAGTCTGGATAAGTATAGAGGTTATCCTCCAAACTTGTTCATAAACCATCCGATGACTTGCGCGATGGTCGATAGAACACGCTTGTCGCTACGAAATTGCTTAACATATTATTCTAACTGGTTACCCAAATTAATTTTGTGGTACCATTATATTTTCAAAAACTTCCAAATATACTCCGATACTCTCTCAAACAAGTAGCTTTTTTAAGCCCCTCATGATTTTCACTTGCTAGGTGAAGTTGTAAAGACAACCAAATGCGAGAAATACTATCGAAAAAAACCCTTATAGTTTCTTAAGAAACTGAGGCTTCCTTACTTGAGTGGACTGTGCTTAAGACATTTATAAGAAAGAAGTGAATATTGAGATGACAGCTGATCGAGGAAAATGGAAGTTTGTGACATATTGCGCCGAACCCGGCTGACCCCGACTGAACTTGGGAATGGTGCGTAGAAAATATGATCAAACGGTCCAACAAATGAATTAATTTTACCATTTTATTTGATTTTGAAATCCTTGAAAAACATAATTTAAGCCAACAGATTACTTATTGTGAGTTAGGCTGTTTTAGGAGGCGTAATCTATTCACGTATGTAACAGAACCAATGGCCAATGGAGCAGGCCAGTTTTGAAGTGAAGATAGCATTTTGGTAAGCGTAGCGTTAACGCCCTTTAGCCCGATGGATCGACAACATGCTGGATTATCGCATAATCTAGCGCAAAATCGATGCTAAAACACCTTGTCTTGCAAGCGAGCTTGGACTGAATAGAATAGAGAAAGATGCTTATTTTAGTGTTATTTTCGAAAACCTACATAGAAAGTTCCTAGATCAAAACATCAATGTTTATATACAAATATGTTTGTTGTACGAGGAACAAACTGGAAACCTTTTATGTATCAGCTGACTTCTCAATTACTACAAAAATAAATATCATATCTTTCAAACAAGGTAGTTTAATCATAACTGGAGTAACATTTAACAGAGCTACGAGTAGAAAAAATACAGTGAACCAGGAAATCGATTGGTTTCTTAATCAATCAAAAGAAAATTGAAATAATCTCTCGTAATCCCTATTGGAGCAAGGAAGTAAAGACAGTCTGATTTATTTAAAGAATCTTAACTTACTTCGGAGGGCACGTTGAGACGGTCAGCCTCGGCTACTAATATAGCGGTCTTTACATTTGATCACTTCATAGGCTTAATGACGGCTTATAAAAACTGACATCAGTCACGATTTGATATAATAATTTGACTACCTGTTCATGGAACCTGTTACGAAATAGGTGGATTAAAAGCCGATTAATGTTTTATTGTAGAACCAGTGTAAGCTAAATCATCCCTTATGTATTCCATAAAACAAGGTGTACCTAAGCAGCCAAGGTTTCTGAATGGTTCAATGAACCGAACTAAAGAGTGTCACTGCAGGGCACAAGTCATGATTGTCGGGAGATATGGCCGTAAGAAGTGACGTATGGCCACTTTGATTTGTGTTTACGACTTGGTAGTTCTAACATAAAATCCGGTAACACCATATAAATCCTAATGATATTTTTAGGTCACCCACCCGATGACCCACAATTGCGTTAGTTGCTTGGCTTGGGCGATCGTTAACCAAACGTGCTAGCTGCTAGGCTTAACTGTTGCTGGGTTCCATTTCGCCCTGTGAATAAACACAATATTGAATAAAACTATTAGTTAAATACTATGCAGATAATTATTATAAATTAATAAATGAACAAAGATAAATATACTAGAAAACTTCTTTATTATACTCGTACATGGAAACATACAACATTAATTGAAAAATGGATAGATAGCTATTTATATTATCTATATTTTATAAATTTATCACACAATGAATATTGTTTTATGAAATAAATTAAATTGAGCTAACAGAAATGGTCATAACCTACTCAAATTACTGACTGCCCGGGGATCAAATCCAGAACTCTAAGAGCAATAGCTAACTTGTCAACTATTATTACCCACTTTAATCGTTTATGTTCTAACATAAACGATTAAAGTGGTGTAGGTAGGTGGGTAATTGACAAGTTAGCTATTGCTCTTAGAGTTCTGGATTCGATCCCTGGATTATTTTAGATACCTTCTAAGGTATCTAAAATAATCGCAGACTTCCTTTGTAAAAATGTAACCGGATATTGAAATGCTATGGATGGAGATAATGTCTACGTTAGTAGAATAAACGTTACGTGGCTCTTTGTTAGTGTAGACGGCAATCGCGTGAAGCGATCTATTAGCTCGCCGTAGCTATTAATGAGGAATATCATTATCTAACGTAATGATCAAAGCTTTGACTATGGCATTTATATATGCAACAGCGTGAGGTTGGTTCATGATGAAATAATAACGCTTAAGATCCGATCTATGGGGAATCATAGCTCGCAGGCCACCTTTAAAAGCTTTTCGCCAGTTGATATCTTAAGCTGTAATGACGAATCAACAGTAAAATTAGTAATTGAACGCTTTATCTAAAATTTGGCCAAGCGCGATTAGGACTCGCCCGTGGAGGGTTCCTCAGCAACAAGTAACATAAAATAAAGTATTTTTTATTTACTTAAGCACTACCTGGTTCACCGTTTATGACGTATAAAAAATACTGCACACAAGATCGTTCACACTAAATTTCGATGTTAGATTTTATGGTAATGAACATAATATATATTTTTTTATTTTATCAACCCCATAGGGTTTTATTTTAGGGGAGCGGGGACACACATTTTTTCAACTATAGTAGTGTCTCTCGCGCAACTGTTCAATTTACAAAAAAAATATATATTAGAAACCTCGTTATCATTTTTAAGCTCTACAACTTGATATCCACACGGGGGGTACAATGAAAAAAAAATTTGAATTACAGTTCAATTTATGGGAACGCCAAAATATATTTCAAGTTTCTTGTCAAAACCTAATAGCGGTTCACAGAATACACATATTTACAAAGTTTGAATAGTGTAGTGTTTATGTGTCGGAGAAAAAAATATACCGACTGACAGACAGACAGACAAACATGACGAATCTATAAGGGTTCCGTTTTTTGCCATTTGGCTACGGAACCTTAAAAGTGATATTTTATGTTATTTGATTAACTAAAATCGTGAACCACGGGCATTATTTTATAAAAAAATATCGTGATCTAAGTGATATGAATTGATCTTAATTGGATTTCAGTTGTAGCTTTGTATTATTAATGAACACCTACATGAGAAATTGTGTAAAAACTAATTATTTATTAGTTTCCCTATCTATATGTATGTATGTATTTTTTTACATATGTGTTTAAAATTCAAATATTCTCATTAAATATAGTATTAATAATTTTCCAATGGATTAATTTTCTTACATACAGTTCAGTTTAATAAAGGTGAATAATAAGTATTCTTAAGCAATATACCAGTTTATGGTTAAAATGTATAAAAATTAATGATCTTTATGACTAAAAATTTATGACCTATAATGACTATACTAGAATGTTCCATATGAATACCGACGAGTGCCTTAATAATTAAGGCGCCCGTAAATTTAATTTATTCAAATGGTTCTAAAAGATAACACCAATACTTAGCCTTATGTCGAACTCGGGTGACTGCAGTAAGAAGCTTGTGTAGATGCCGCACATGAAGATTGTGTAGTTCAATTCCATAGCAAATGTTTATCTGCTAATCTTCTATAAAACTCACAAAAACACGATATAACGGTGATCCATACACTTATAAAAATAGGTCACTACTTATTCAGCTCAAGCAGGCTACATATGCAATACGTATGGTAATAAGTTTTTGTTTCCAAATCAACCATGTTAAATAAATAAGCAAGTAAAAAGGAAGAAAGTCCTAAAAATAATTTTATGATTATGCATCGAACCCATAGCTTTAGATGTACCATCGAAACTACGTTCCGTGGCACTCTGTGGCAGTTATTGTTAGCAAATGCGATATCTTTCTCGCATTTGCTATGCGAGAAAAGATATCGCATTCAAAACATAAAGTACAAAAAACAAACAGTGCGACTTGTATTATGTGATTGAACACCGCATTGCAGGCAACTAACAGAATGATTTCTTTTATTGTAGTTTTTCGCAAGTTAGCGACCAACCCCATTCGCTTGAGTACGGCTGTATGCAAAGATTAGGACGCTATTATGTAAATGGTTGACCACATCTATCATGTTTCCATTTAGAAGCGAAATATGGTTACTTTTTTCACATAAATAAATATTTAAAAATAATAGTAGAAAAAGCCGACGCTTTTTTGTCCTATAGGACGAAAAAGTACCTAGAGATAGAAAAAATATATTCAAACACTGGTTTACTTATGGGAGTTTTTAGTAAACGAATTGAAGTTAAATTAAACCATTCAACAACTAGGAGACAGACTCGATACTGAGACAGACATCTAGGTACGTGCCACCGCAGTGCCAGATAAAGTCCCGTAAAATAAAAATGCTATGCGCTTTTGTATTTCGGGTTAAGGGCACTGTAGTTAGTGAAATTACCGGGTATAAGAGACCGAACACCTCTTGTCTCGGATGACGGGCGCCCTACGGTATTGATGGGGAATAATAACTGTCTTTTCGTTATTGGTCTCCTTTAATGCCGCTCTATAATAAATGGTCAGGCGTATAACTTACCATCAGATGAGCGTCCGGACGGTCCTGTTCACTAGATAACGTACAATAAAATACAAGAAAACCATGAATTTAAAAACATTTACGGATACTAAAATATAAAAGAACGACGTTAAAGCTAACTATACTACAAAACGACAGGAAATCTCAAGTAGCTGAGTAACTAGGTATAACATTCACCTCCCCAACACATACGCCACTGCGTACACTTCACTGGCGACTGAGTTGACCAGGTATTTAAGATAAAACATTCGTTTGCACGGATGATCTGGTTAAGGTGGCGGGTATCAGATGGATGTCAACTGCAAGGGATCGGTCCGCGTGGAAATCATTAGGGGAGGCCTTCGTTCAGCAGTGGACATAATTAGGCTGTAATGATGATGATGATTCGTTTGCACCGTTAAAAAGCGACAGCGGTTCGATTCGACGGAGGATAGCTATCTAGGATTAAAATAAACACTTTAATTTAAATGAACCATTGTGGTTTATGAGTGGTTTAGATAGATAGATGAGTAGTGTAGATAGAAAATACTTTTTAAGAACGATGACAACCACATTTTCTTTAGCATAAGTTTATAATTATCTAAAAGAAACAAAGGCTTGGATTTATATCAGGATGTGGATAGATGTTCTAATTAGGAGCCCAAATATTTGGCGATGGAATACATTGCTACCTAGTATGTGTTAAGGAAAGCTTAATTGACAGGTTATCATTATTATCATTAGCTAGCTAATTTTGAATCGTGGCAGATTAAGCCCTGTAATATTGTTTAGTTAGAGCGATGAATTTATTTATTCCTTGTTTTAAGATCATTTTAATTAATCATTCAAATTCCAACGAGGCAAAAAGTAATACAGAAATAGAAGTTGTAATTGTTTCGCTATTTGTTCATTGAAGCCACAAAAAAATAATTTTGAAAATTACTTTATTCCAATTTAACGATTTAATGTGATAACACTGTCTTGTCAATCTCAAATCTAATTACATTCTTTCTTTTGCTCTTCAACCTATTGCACTCTACAGTTGGACGTATGTCTCTTCTGCGCTAAACATCCCGCCCGAATAACTAAGAAACTATAAAAAATCAAATTCATAGAATATAAAACCGTCCCTAAAATAGTATGTTTGCATTGGTTTAAATACAAAATGTTCACGTGTCTGCTGACATATCTTGCTGTAATAACACTGATTCAGTAATATATAAATATTTTACAGTAACGATCTTTTAAATGTTCCCGAATTACCACAACAAACTGAAGGAAAGTAAAGTTTATACTTCTGAGAGCCTCAAAATTAACTGACAATAGAAACCACTTGGTTTCCGAGTATTATAATGCTAGGCAAATACGAGTACTTAACCTTAATGGAGGTAGGTTTACGCAGACGGAGTTGTATAAAAGGTAAGGTTTTATGAACTTCATAAAATTCCCCTTTTTTGTTTTCCCAAATTATAATTATATGGCGCATGGAGGTCCTTTCGTTGCTTTGATCCCTCATTTCTATTAAAGAAAGATCGTTCTGAGCTGTCCTTAGGGACNATCAAAGCTTGACTATGGCATTTATATATGCAACAGCGTGAGGTTGGTTCATGATGAAATAATAACGCTTAAGATTCGATCTATGGGAATCATAGCTCGCAGGCCACCTTTAAAAGCTTTTCGCCGTTGATATCTAAGCTGTAATGACGAATCAACAGTAAATTAGTAATTGAACGCTTTATCTAAAATTTGGCCAAGCGCGATTAGGACTCGCCCGTGGAGGGTTCCTCAGCAACAAGTAACATAAAATAAAGTATTTTTTATTTACTTAAGCACTACCTGGTTCACCGTTTATGACGTATAAAAAATACTGCACACAAGATCGTTCACACTAAATTTCGATGTTAGATTTTATGGTAATGAACATAATATATATTTTTTTATTTTATCAACCCCATAGGGTTTTATTTTAGGGGAGCGGGGACACAATTTTTTCAACTATAGTAGTGTCTCTCGCGCAAATGTTCAATTTACAAAAAAATATATATTAGAAACCTCGTTATCATTTTTAAAGCTCTACACATTGATATCCCACACGGGGGTACAATGAAAAAAAAAATTTGAGTTACAGTTCAATTTATGGGGAACGCCAAAATATATTTCAAGTTTCTTGCCAAAACCTAATAGCGGTTCACAGAATACACATATTTACAAAGTTTGAATAGTGTAGTGTTTATGTGTCGGAGAAAAAAATATACCGACTGACAGACAAACATGACGAATCTATAAGGGTTCCGTTTTTTGCCATTTGGCTACGGAACCTTAAAAGTGATATTTTATGTTATTTGATTAACTAAAATCGTGAACCACGGGCATTATTTTATAAAAAAATATCGTGATCTAAGTGATATGAATTGATCTTAATTGGATATTCAGTTGTAGCTTTGTATTATTAATGAACACCTACATGAGAAATTGTGTAAAAACTAATTATTTATTAGTTTCCCTATCTATATGTATGTATGTATTTTTTTACATATGTGTTTAAAATTCAAATATTCTCATTAAATATTAGTATTAATAATTTTCCAATGGATTAATTTTCTTTACATACAGTTCAGTTTAATAAAGGTGAATAATAAAGTATTCTTAAGCAATATACCAGTTTATGGTTAAAATGTATAAAAATTAATGATCTTTATGACTAAAAATGTATGACCTATAATGACTATACTAGAATGTTCCATTCATGAATACCGACGAGTGCCTTAATAATTGAGGCGCCCGTAAATTTTAATTTATTCAAATGGTTCTAAGAATAACACCAATACTTAGCCTTATGTCGAACTCGGGGTGACCGCAGTAAGAAGCTTGTGTAGATGCCGCACATGAAGATTGTGTAGTTCAATTCCATAGCAAATGTTTATCTGCTAATCTTCTATAAAAACTCACAAAAACACGATAAACGGTGATCCATACACTTATAAAAATAGGTCACTACTTATTCAGCTCAAGCAGGCATACATATGCAATACGTATGGTAATAAGTTTTTGTTTCCAAATCAACCATGTTAAATAAATAAGCAAGTAAAAAGGAAGAAAAGTCCTAAAAATAATTTTATGATTATGCATCGAACCCATAGCTTTAGATGTACCATCGAACCTACGTTCCGTGGCACTCTGTGGCAGTTATTGTTAGCAAATGCGATATCTTTTCTCGCATTTGCTATGCGAGAAAAGATATCGCATTCAAAACACAAAGTACAAAAAACAAACAGTGCGACTTGTATTATGTGATTGAACACCGCATTGCAGGCAACTAACAGAATTGATTTCTTTTATTGTAGTTTTTCGCAAGTTAGCGACCAACCCCATTCGCTTGAGTACGGCTGTATGCATAGATTAGAACGCTATTATGTAAATGGTTGACCACATCTATCATGTTTCCATTTAGAAGCGAAATATGGTTACTTTTTTCACATAATATAAACATATTTAAAAATAATAGGTAGAAAAAGTACCTATCATCTTCAGCGCATTGAACGTCCCTATCAAGGGGCACGAGCCTACCCTTAAGGGTGTATAGGCCTTAGTCGTCCACGCGGGCCAGTGCGGATTGGCGACTTTACACATAACCTTTGAATCTCTTCGCAGGCACATGCGCAGTTTCCCCACGATGTTTCCTTTACCGTAAGAGCGTCGGATAACGTGCATATAATTTCGAAAATTCGAAAACACATTGGTCCGTGACGGGTTTTGAACCACAGCTCTCCCGGTAGTATGGCAACAGTCTATTGCGCCACCGACGCTTTTTTGTCCTATAGGACGAAAAAGTACCTAGAGGATAGAAAAAAATATTCAACACTGGTTTACTTATGGGAGTTTTTAGTAAACGAATTGAAGTTAAATTAAACCATTCAACAACTAGGAGACAGACTCGATACTGAGACAGACATCTAGGTACGTGCCACCGCAGTGCCAGATAAAGTCCGTAAATAAAAATGCTATGCGCTTTTGTATTTCGGGTTAAGGGCACTGTAGTTAGTGAAATTACCGGGTATAAGAGACCGAACACCTCTTGTCTCGGATGACGGGCGCCCTACGGTATTGATGGGGAATAATAACTGTCTTTTCGTTATTGGTCTCTTTCAATGCCGCTCTGTAATAAATGGTCAGGCGTATCACTTACCATCAGATGAGCGTCCGGTCCTGTTCACTAGATAACGTACAATAAAATACAAGAAACCATGAATTTAAAATTTACGGATACTAAAATATAAAAGAACGACGTTAAAGCTAACTATACTACAAAACGACAGGAATCTCAAGTAGCTGAGTAACTAGGTATAACATTCACCTCCCCAACACATACGCCACTGCGTACACTTCACTGGCGACTGAGTTGACCAGGTATTTAAGATAAAACATTCGTTTGCACGGATGATCTGGTTAAGGTGGCGGGTATCAGATGGATGTCAACTGCAAGGGATCGGTCCGCGTGGAAATCATTAGGGGAGGCCTTCGTTCAGCAGTGGACATAATTAGGCTGTAATGATGATGATGATTCGTTTGCACCGTTAAAAAGCGACAGCGGTTCGATTCGACGGAGGATAGCTATCTAGGATTAAAATAAACACTTTAATTTAAATGAACCATTGTGGTTTATGAGTGGTTTAGATAGATAGATGAGTAGTGTAGATAGAAAATACTTTTTAAGAACGATGACAACCACATTTTTTTAGCATAAGTTTATAATTATCTAAAAGAAACAAAGGCTTGGATTTATATCAGGATGTGGATAGATGTTCTAATTAGGAGCCCAAATATTTGGCGATGGAATACATTGCTACCTAGTATGTGTTAAGGAAAGCTTAATTGACAGGTTATATATTATATCATTAGCTAGCTAATTTTGAATCGTGGCAGATTAAGCCCTGTAATATTGTTTAGTTAGAGCGATGAATTTATTTTTTGTTTTAAGATCATTTTAATTAATCATTCAAATTCCAACGAGGCAAAAAGTAATACAGAAATAGAAGTTGTAATTGTTTCGCTATTTGTTCAATTGAAGCCACAAAAAAATAATTTTGAAAATTACTTTATTCCAATTTAACGATTTAATGTGATAACACTGTCTTGTCAATCTCAAATCTAATTACATTCTTTCTTTTGCTCTTCAACCTATTGCACTCTACAGTTGGACGTATGTCTCTTCTGCGCTAAACATCCCGCCCGAATAACTAAGAAACTATAAAAAATCAAATTCATAGAATATAAAACCGTCCCTAAAATAGTATGTTTGCATTGGTTTAAATACAAAATGTTCACGTGTCTGCTGACATATCTTGCTGTAATAACACTGATTCAGTAATATATAAATATTTTACAGTAACGATCTTTTAAATGTTCCCGAATTACCACAACAAACTGAAGGAAAGTAAAGTTTATACTTCTGAGAGCCTCAAAATTAACTGACAATAGAAACCACTTGGTTTCCGAGTATTATAATGCTAGGCAAATACGAGTACTTAACCTTAATGGAGGTAGGTTTACGCAGACGGAGTTGTATAAAAGGTAAGGTTTTATGAACTTCATAAAATTCCCCTTTTTTCTGTTTTCCCAAATTATAATTATATGGCGCATGGAGGTCCTTTCGTTGCTTTGATCCCTCATTTCTATTAAAGAAAGATCGTTCTGAGCTGTCCTTAGGGACTTTTGCTTACAAACATGTCAATTTATAGTTTATTCCACTTTGACAGATCGAAATCTATTCAAACCTTAGTGGAAAGCATTTTTTCTCTGTATTACTCGTCAACTAAAAATGACTCTCCTGAGCATGTTTGGGCTTTTTCATTGTTGAATGTGGTATACTCTGGTACCTTTACTTCATTCTCATTCAAGTTAACATGTGTCTGATAAATCAATTGCTTTTTTAGTTATTTTATTTATTTAGTTCGTCCATAGGCACAAAGCCTAAAAATGAATAATAAGTAGGTATAGGGGAGCTTAGTAGATCAAATAATATAAAAAAATAAATAAATATGTTAAGCGATTACAGCGGCAGACGAAAGCAACCATGCACAATAAACCCTATATAATTTAAAATAACATGAAAATATGATAAGTATATAAATTTATTTCATCAAACTTCATCTATTTTAAAATGTTAATAAGTGAGTTGGAGATGCCAATTTTTGTAATTGACAAACAAACATCATCATTAATGGCAAAGTTATAAGCCCTTTGTATTTTTAATGAACCTTCTTGTTTATTTTTTACTTGATTTTTGTTGTATATATTTTTTTAATCATTCAAGTTCTAAATTATTAAAAAACTGGCGCTTACAAAACGACCTTGATTCCAAAGAAGAACAGGGCAGTTTCTCACTTGTGACGTGAAGTTTTTAAGTCACTCTATCTAGTAATTCTACGGTCTGATTTATCTATCATCGAGTAACAAAGCTATGCCAAAAGCATACATATTTAATATAAATGTAAGTAGCAACATATATTAATTTATACACAGTTTGACCACAGTAAAGCTAAGTAAGTTAAAACCTTAGATTGGACCTTTACTATGCACAATGACAGCGTTACGGACTTTGCATCCTCGCAATTGTAAACTAATCACTTGCAAAACGGTTACCATGAATGCTTTATAGTAGGTTAATTTCAGTGCAGCTGCATTTTCTGTTCACCCTAACACACCTATTATGTGCACATACGTATCGCAATTTCTCGTGGCAACAATTCCTAGAAACTCCACGTTGCCCTATAATAGCTTTGTTCCCTAAAAGATTTGTTTTGCAATGTTTCGTTTTTAGTAGGTTTTATTTGGTACTGAAATTTCTAGTACTGTATGTGCGATACGAATTAATCTACACACAATTGCCGTGCATTTCAAAGGAGTATAGAAATATCTTATGGATACCCTATATATTTTTTAGGATTAAAATTAAACCAAAATATTTATGTAAATGTTTTGCTTAAACATATTTTAAAATTCTGTTGATAACATTTTCTTGGTCGATCGGGTCTCAATTTACATGAGTTCATTTACTTTGTATGGTGACTCATTTGGTGTAATAGTTGAGACGTCGGCTATTACACCAAGGATTCCGGGTTCGATCCCTGGGCGATACAAACATTTGTGCGCATGAACATGTCTGTTTGTATTGGTCTGGGTGTGTTCTATGTATAATAGGTCTGTATTTAAAATAGTATATAAGTATGTTTATCCGTTGCTTAGTTTTCATATTACAGACTTATGCTAAGTTTGGTGCTAGGTGGCACTGTGTGAATATTAGTGCATATTTATTTATTTACTATGGATATTAAAACTGTCTTTAGGTTTCGCGATACATGCGCTTGAATCAAATCTACTTTTATATATTACTGTGGTCACAGAGTGCTATGGAAATTATGGCAGAGCACTTCAAAATCTTGCAATTAAACCCTAAGTCTAGTACTAGGCAGTCTGTTCTAACTCCCAATTTAATGAACTGTGTACTTATATGTATTTCTGTATAAATTTAAATTTGTTTGAAATAAGACAAAGTTTGCGTCCTACTTTTAAGCGTGTGAATTCCGCACCCGAAGCCAAAGTGAAGCTGAAGTTTATCACGTCACTTATTAATGTGATAAATTTGAATTTAAAAACTAGACCTTTATTTTAGTGTGTCAATAGTGATTGAAAATATAATAGAAAATATATTTTTTTGCAATCATATCAAAACCACATTTAAAATTTATGTAAAATGGGTATGATTGAGGTTCTCACACAGACGTAATGTACATTAATCTTTGTTCACATATCCAATCATCGACCGAAGACGCTAGGTTTCACGATAAAGATCTCAAACACTTTTTGAAAGGTCTTCATAGAGTTTCTTATGCAAGTCCTCATTTTTTATTTATACATGTTGATGTTTGAATTATTGTATATTAATAATATGTGAAAGCGCTTTAGGTAAAAACACACTGTTGTTTCGAACAAAATTTTAATATCAAGCGCAGAAAAGAATTAATTAGACAGCTAGATTAAACACTAAAAGCCATCTGTCTCAATCAATACAGCTGCTTTCAATAAAATACACACTGATTAACATTTTGTTCTTTGTAAAAGTTGCTTCTTTGAATACAAACTTGCAAACGTTAGTTCGGTGGATTTCAAAAGTAAAAAAGAAACTTGTAAGCTATTGAAGCATTGCTACAGATTAAGCTTGCCACAGACTATCTTGTCAGCGGGAGCGAATTACACCGACAGTGTAATAAATCTATCTTATTCCCACTCAATAGTGACGAATAGAACCTTAGACGGTTGTCACCCACCCCACTTCTATGTCTTATACGTGTTACCTATTGTCAAGAGTATGTGCGGTAGGAAATTTGCGTGTCTAATGTTATACACATAAGTAACTAGGGGAAGTTTAAATAAGTAGTAATATCTGGTTCAGCTATCAGATTGTAATCAATCGAATCTTGGAAATTACTATTAACTAATTTATTTGCAATTACGATACTTTACAATCCAACTGTAGGTACATTTGTAAATAAATTAAATTAAATTTATACACAAATCCTTTTTCTGAAAAAGGGTTTGAAATATAGTAATATAAAAATAAATAAAAACCCGACCGCTAAAATACCCACTGAAAAGGGAAAAATAGGCTCTGCCATATAGTACAACCATAATATAGTTTTCATAGTATTCCAGGCGGGAAACGTATAATAATACACAAGTATTATTTAAAATATTCATAAGAAAGAAAGAAAAACTATTTATTGACCTTTACAATAAATAATACACAGTCAAGAAAAACATTACATATTATTACGCACTTATTTTTAAAATAAAACTATAAACACTAATAAAAGTCAAAGAGTTCCGCCTTAGCTTAAGCCATTGCGACGCTACAAATAAAGCGTCGCAATAGCGCCGATATTCTGACGGAACTCAGTGAATAAATGACGTCACATAAACAGGACAGTAAAGAAATTTTTAATTATTAATAACAGTAACAATCATAACAGTAACGTACCTAAAGAGGTACGTTCCCATTACGAATAATTTAAATTGTTCATAAATTTCATTATTTGTTTCACGTAAGGCTGTTCAAACTTAGATTGCATTGTTTTTAACTGCGTGATGTGAGTTTATTACGTAAACTTAAAACCCGCTACGATACCTACTAAAACGCGTACGTATTTTATAGTATACAAAATTAATTGTTGGTGTTATAACATAGCGTCGTAAAGCAAGGGTGAAATGGTTCTGATGCCAAAAAACGCCACTAAAATTGAAATTAACCTATCCTTCAATGTTCCCGTTGAGGTCATAGCCGTTACTGGAATATTTGGCTCAGCATCAAACTTAACTAGTATGTGCGTATAAACCGAGGATAAGATTAAAACGACAATCAAAATGGCGGGATGGTAAATTGAAAAATTATAATATGAACTATTTTTGAGTGGTAATTTTGAAACTCCATGAACCAAACAAAACACTGTAGTCATTAATTAGCTAAGTATATAACCTTAACTGTTATGAACTCCTGATAAAAAAAATAGTAGTGACTGTCACTATTGGCCTTAACTTCATAGTGTAGGTACGACACGATCGTGAAAGTTTGAGAAGATAACTACTTCACAAAATGGTCCAGATTCAATTCCAAACGTTAATTTATGCCCATACACGTATTTTATTAGTAAGTATTTACTCCGAGTAATATGTTTGTTTTAAGAGTAAATGTACTTTTTGGCTCCAAAGCGAGATCATGCATAAGGTCTTGAGAGTTTAAGAGAATATCGTTGTTCAATATCATGTCTGTTCGTCTTTTACAGGTTGCATTTCGGGGAGTTTGCGTTGGAATTGCACAAGTTGATTCCTATAGCACCATTTCTCTATCGGACAACTCGCCGTAAAGTGGGTACCCTTTTGTTGTTAATACAAAAAAAAATCGGGTCCTCTCTCATCGTCCTAACTGCAAGATAGTGCAATGACTATCCTGCATTTGTTTCCCGATATTTACAATTTAATGGATTTTAAAGCAAGAGTGCACAGGCATTATTTGAGTTTGTGTGATACACCTTAGGCTGAGCGTCGGTGGCTCAATCGTGTGGACTGTTGCCTTCTACCGGGAGGGCTGAGGTTCAAATCCCGACACGTACCAATGTGTTTTCGCACTAATTACATGAACGTTATCCGACGCTCTTACGGTGAAGAAAAAAATCGTGAGGAAACCTGCGAAGAGTTTAATTCAAAGGTTTGAAGTTAATTCGGTTGTGTGTGAAGTCAGCAATCCGCACTGGACCCGCGTGGAAGACTAAGGCTTCAACATCCCATATGGGTAGGCTGCATTGTTACTTTCCATGAGGTGAAGTAGCAGTCAAACAGACTAAAATTTTTAATAATAATAGAATATAATATCTTCAAGGTTATTTTGAGATTATTAATAGTCTGCTTGTAGAAGTTTTTTTAAACACTCGTAGGACGCATAACTCTTTATTCAACAGTGTATGGTTTCTTTTAGCTCCACATGAACGCAGAAAACTTCTTTAGGACTCGAATATACTCAACGATACGACGACATACTATTAACTGTGATATCGATTTTACCAGAACTTACCATTTGGTTTTAAGTCTTATTTATTAGTACATAAATAAATAATTACACACAAACACACTGCACTTGTCTAAGGATAAGCCTGTGATGTTCATTTTATCCCAATTAAACTTTGAAAAATTGCGTAACTATTTAAAGACAATGTTATGTTTTATATCTTAATTTTTTATTTATTAAGGAGGTAAATTTCTTAACGACCAACCATTATTGTATCTTTGTAATATTATGCCACAGGTAATATTAGAAATATCTTCAGGTACCGCATTAAATTCCGCATCGAAAATACACATTTAGTGCCCTGCTTTTCTATATTTACAGCTTTTAGAAGCAATGAACTAAGTTTACTGTTCTTGTAATTTTATGATAGAAAACTATGCATAGGTACATAGGGTTCAGTACATCAACTTTTAGGATGCTTTTTAAACACTTATTAAACCTCGAACTAGCATCAGTTTACACCATATACATTTATGTTTGTCATCAGAAAATTAATATTTATATTATTTTACAGTTACTATTTCATAAGCCTGAAACATCCTTTTCATCCATGGTCTAACGAGCGATTTGAAAATTCCTGCTTTTTTTAATTTACATCATACGATTGTGAATTCATTTTACTTTAATGAAATAATTGTATCTCATAAAACATGTACATCAATTTGAAATGTCATTATATTCAATTGTTCGATGCTCCCACGAGATTGTCACAGCCTTCATATAGTTATTGCACCGTTTAGACCTTGTAATTATGCCCCGATTCTGTATTAATCATCGGAGAATTGATGGACTCGCTGGACTGTTGTAGGCTAGTCGGCTTTGAGGTAAATACCCTATTGTTTCGGAGTTTAATTACAATTCGCCTGTATAGTATATACGAGACACGAGTATATAACGGACCACTGAAATGTTTTCGCAGCTTTGTAGTAGGTAGATATCATTAACCGGACGAATTGAATTTGCGTTTTATTAAGTTTTATTTTGAAAAATCTTTGTTAATTTAACAGTCGTTCCGAGTTATATTGTATTACAATTAACTTGATGTTAAAATTTAACGCTTTGGAGCCATACACGGTAAACACTTATTTTATTCGGTGGGTCACGTGGCGCTCAAAGTTAAAAAAAAAATTTTAAAATCACTTGTTTCCACACACCATATTTTGCGGCTGTTACATTTGATAACAACAACTAAATATTTTCGATAGAAGTCATCTTAATAAAAATATAGTTAAACGTGACAATTTGACGCTATTTTAAAGATCCATGTTCTGGAATTAAAATAGGTGACTTGTTTGACGCCGGTTTTCTTTGAAGCCATGAGGGCTTACCTCCGTCTTTTAAAACAGTATTAGAATAATATTACTTCGCCTTTTCTGGTACAAAAATGCTAACGTATCATTATTGTAAAACTGATTTATGTGATGGTGGTAACCGACCGGTATGATTCCGGTAGATACGACCTATTCGTGTCCAAGAACGCTCTCCCCCACATCACTATTTATTTTTGCAAACTTGTTTTAAACTATGTTGTTTGGCAGGAGTACTATTATGCACCGGCCCTTGGCTGGCTCGACTTCGAAAGACGCACTTCTTAACGAACCAATCTTCTGGCATTGCAATGTTTATTAGATTCAAGAAAATGATTAAAATTCAAAAGTTTACATAAAATCAATAGCAACATTGGTTCTGTTTTGGATATATAATTTAAGGTAAACGTTCCATACTAAAAACATAACCTTCATAAGACTAAATAACAGTAACAATTAACGTATATCAAGATAATCATTGCTCAACTGCAAGAGGGCTTAAAATATGCGAGCGAAATTTAGATATGTAAAAAAAGATCGCTCGTGTAACTTAAGCTGTCATTTTGTGACAAAATTTTGGATTAATTATATATTTCTCCGTGATAGTGCATGTGGTTAATTTTGTTAATCTAAGGTAAAGCTACCTAAAATCGCGCAGCGCTCTAATATAAACGGCCTCTTAAGGTAAATTTATTTTCTTCAACATATCCGACAGCACAGTCGTATAATAAATTATCAGTGACAACGAATGTCATATTAAAAGCAAAGTTCATAATTTATCGTCCAAAATAACAACTCATAACTCAAATAATGTCATAACTCACAGTACCAACGAATGCATTTTTGCATAGGTATATTCGTACTGTCAACGCAACTAACAGAATAAATTGGGTGTTAGTTTTTAGCGCTTAAAAAAAACGGTATTCTGATATTACACTTTTGGGGCGAGGAGTATGGTTAAATTACTCAACACTGTCAGTATTTATGCTGTAAATTTTAATAATTACAAATCATATTTTTCCATTAGTTTCCTCTGATCCCGGATATTGTATGACCTAAGGCACTTGCCTCAGAATACGGTACAACCTTTTATCACCCATAGGTATTGTGTAGAAAAGTCAGTGAACATATAGCCTGATTTATGTCAATCAGTGTCAAATTTATGGATATCTATTTCTTCCGCCATAACGTCTTTCTTACTAATTTATAATTTCTTGAAAAAATCTTAACAGAAGAGATCCGAAATCATTGGAATTCTTTCTCACTTTATCCAAATTAGCCATACCTATAGTCAAGCAGTTCTAGTGCTCAACCTATGAGTCTGTCATTGTGGAGTTGCAGACCGTCTATCGCTAGTCTAATGCATGTAAGTGCATCGTAATCATAGCATCATCATCAGCTCATTATACGTCCCCACCGAGGGGTACGTAGGCACCCGTAACGGGTGTATAGGCCATAGTCGTCCACGTAGGCCTATGCAGATTGGCTGACTTCACGCACAACCTTTGAATCTCTTCGTAAGCGTGAGCAGGTTTCCTCATGATGTTTTTCTTCACCGTAAGAGCGCCGGATAAAAGAACATACGGATACGGATAAATAGTACGGCGTATGGTAGAAAAATCAGATGAGGACTTTTCGACCCAAGCTCTTATGTATGTAGTCCATATTTTTTTAACTTTCAGTTTTTAGTTGAAGTTCGGTAATTTGTGGGGTATATTGGTAAAGCTACTATTTTAGATTTACGGTTTGCGCGGCAGTCAACAATGTGTAATGGACGACAATATTCCCGTTGCAAAAATGTAATTGGAGACCGAATGTATCGCATGAATGTTTGATTTGACAAACTGGAGTTTCGATGTAACTCTTGATTTAGACTATTGTTACAATCTTTTGCAATATTTATTTTGAATCATATCGCCGGCGTGGTTTTTTATGTTTCAAATAATAGGAACTAGGTAATTAATTAATGATACTTACCAGTTGAAGTGGCAGAGAGTAGGTTGGGTTTGTCATAGGAACGATGGCCGTTGAACTGATGACTTTCGAAATATCAGAGACCACTATCACATATCATATAGTATGCGGTACAGGCCTTTACACACAGCTTGGCTTGTACACACATTGGGTTTTAAGCCATCTCGGTTCTTATGGATTGGTTGGTATTAACGACTGTAAACATAATAGTAGTGAGTTATCGTGCCTTTCGTTTCCGAAACAACCAAACCCTTGATGCGAGCACAATTATAATTTGTGATTTGATTACGTTGTTTTTATTTAACTTCCTATTTATGAAACATTACCTCACATCCACTTATATCCACATCAAGCAAACTCACAAACAAGGCATACCAGTTTTGCGAAACATCGGCGTGAAGTGATTACATTACGTAAAAACTTTCTTCGGAAAAGTTTGGCTTCAACTAAGTCTCTCAGGGGATAAGAGGTTGTACCAAAATCGTTCATATTTCCGACTTCCAAATATTTCACACGAGAAAAAACTTTTTCTAGTAGTGTTAAATTTTTTTTATAGTAGTGTTAAATTCCAATTAATTTATTTTAGTCAATTGACTATCTCTCTCTTCAGCCCACGTAATACAGATTACTTAAAAACATTACTGTATAAGGTGGGACTTTTTACAAGAGACATTTCATTGCTGTAAAATTAAATGAGTCATCATGGACGATGACATTATTTTTATGTCAGCCTAAGTCAATGTTCACTGCTGAACAAAGGCTTATTCCAATAACTTTTGCGCGGATCGATCGCTATCAGTCAACACCGGTGGCTTCCCGCCGCCCTATACAAGTCATCTGTCTACCAGGTTAAGGACTATCTCACTGCTCTTTCCGTGCCATGGTCACTCCTGGAGAACTTTTACGCTTAATATGTTACTTATTAATCAGCAATACTATACCAAATGATTACCCAATGATACCCCATGATTTGAGAACCAGTCAGATTAAATAAAATTACAATCTTTACTTATTAAGTTTTTTCTCAATAATACATCATCCATTATTTCTTTTACATACATAACATAAGAGATAATAGAAATATGTTCATAAGTGAAGCAAAATTATAATGTATGATGGATACTTTTAAAAGATTTCATTCTCATGGTGTGTATTGTCAATTTTCTTCAAGAAATTTACATTCTGCATTATGCTTGGAAATCTTGGACTTTTATTGTAAATGTCATAATCAGCTCATTAAACGTCCCCACCAAGGGCACGAGCCTACCCGTATAGGGTGATTAGGCCTTAGTCGTCCACGCGGGCCCAGTGCGGATTGACGACTTCACACAAACCTTCGAATCTCTTTGCAGGCGTGCATGAAGGTTCCTCACGATGTTTTCCTTCTCCGTATGAGCGTCGGATAACGTACATATTTTCGAAATTCGAAAATACATTGGTACGTGTCGGGATTTGAACCACAGCCCTCCCGGTAGGAAGGCGACAGTCCACACCACTGAGCCACCGACGCTCTTATTGTATTTATGGCTTACCATATTTCACGTATTAAATAATACGTAAATATCTATATTACACGTATTATTTTCACGTATTAAATAATATATAGTAGTAGTATTGCGTGTATTGATATTTAAGTGCAACCTATGAAATGGTTCACAAGTAATTAAAAATTCTTAGAAAGAGCATTGTTTGTTATTACGCAAATTTAAATGCTATTTATGCGAATTTGGAATTAAGCTTATTCACATTTCATTATGACTATTCTTTCGAGAATTGTAAAGTAATTTTCAAAAGCATTATTCTCCAACTTATAGACAAAATATTATTAGAGCACTGGGTATAAGAGAGCCAGCATCTGTTTTCTTTGGTGATGGACATAGGGCAGTGTAGACAGTTTACACAATATATATTAGTGGAGTTTTTCATTTTATTTAACTTTGCTTCTAAGACTTTTTATATGAAAATCCAGTTCGATTCGAATCCTTCTAAAAATTTTAATTTTAAAACATTAATTCATAAATTAAAGTTTTCCAGTTACTACAATGTAACAATAATTACTCTCGCCTGTACAAGAAAAGGTTCGACAATATCTTTCCCAAAGATTTATGATTGCTGCAGAAATTGATTTATAGCAAAATATTGTGGTGACATCAATGATAATATATATTATAAAAGAAGGGCGACAAAGATTCTGGGGCGCTCCTTTTTAAGTTATAATAGGTACGTAAGTTCATTCTACGACATTAGTCGTTACCTACTTTCACCTTATTTTGTGATAATCGAGAGATTCTTACAGTATTGAGTTAATTTTTAAACACATTGTGTACTTTCAATATTATCAAGTGGTATCACCACAGACATCCCACTGTACTACATTTAAGAAGTTTCGACATAGGATGTGAAAACTTGGAACATTCGGTTAATTGTACAGTTTAAACTCCAACTGCGTTTCCGATATTTATGTATTGTAACGAAAATCGAAAAGGTAGAAATCGCCTACGGTTGGCCTGTAACTTGTTGTATACTGCTGATATGGAAATCATTAGGGAAGACCTTCGTGCAGCAGTGGATATATTAGGTTGCAATGATGATGATGATAAAAACTTTTATAATGTGATTAAAACTCTTCAAACATTTATATGTGTGTGCTGTGCGTGTGTATGTGTGTGTGTGTGTTTTACAGAAATAACTATTAATATTTTTAACAGAATAGCACAAGCTCGACATAGTATTTCATGAGAATTATTTAATTTGCACGTCTTAAGATTGCCTGCCCTTATTAATTAGCTTTCTTTGTTTAGTTATTAACCATTTAGCATCGCGTTTTTGACGACACGTCCGTCACCAAGAGACCAAAATATACTAGGAAGTGTCACGCGATCTGCTACAATGTCTCATTGTAAGCACCTCATTTTAACATTAATTATTTCATTTACTTAGGTCATGTTAACGTTGTTGTAGTACATATCAAAACTCTTTTGTTAGAAAACAAATTACTATTTTCAAATAAGTGTGCCACAAATTTTATTATAATATTCGGGTTTTTTTTATCATTTAAAGGCAGACATTTGACCGCCATTTCACCTGATGGTAAGTGATAATGCGGCCAAGGATGGATTATGCGTGCTTAGAAACAGCCTATTCACTCTTGCCTTGAAGACGGCCAGGTTGTTATGACCAGGGAATACATAAGGAGGCAAAGAGTTCCATTTAATAGAGAGTTAAGCTATACGGTTTAGGTCTATATCAAATATATACATATTTGTGAAGTATCAATTTTCTCTGGCAGCTTTTCATCACGGAATATCTAAAAAAAATGTATAACTATAGCAACAAAACTTTTTTACTTACTCTTAATATATACAGGTTAAAAATTTATTAAACAATTACCAGTGCAACTAATCGAGATTGCGTTGTACTTTCTGGAGACTCGATACCCGGCGTCGGTTTCTTTGATCAATGCATAAGTAAGCGCAGTGCCATTTGTACCATTGATGGTACTCTTCAACCTTTTATTATTGATGGTACAAATGACATTCATTTAAACCATTTGTACAATTCGCTAAAATGCTGAAAGTGTTCTGGATTTTCTACCTCGTAATTATATTTGCCAATACATTTTTCCAAGAATCATTATAACCAACACGAATTAATCAATATACTACAAACATTAGCAATACTCTGAATGTAATGTTCTCTTAAAATATAAGCAGCTTAATTGCAGGTGTCTTTATCCCTCTTCATGGAATTGTTAGAATAAAATTAATGTGTTAAAATAACAGCGCCTTAACGTGGGTATTTTTAAAGTGACAAATCTTATATAAGGAGAAACGCGTGTGCAGAGTCCCAAAATATACATGCTTAGTCCCTGAGCGTATTTGACTGAGTTGATGCCACATCTGGTAGAGCCCTTTTCGTGTGGAGACATGTATATCATAGACTAAATTTATACTAGGATGAATCATCATAAACAATAAACCAAAAGTTCAAGTACAAATAAAAAGTTTGCGGGTATGATTAATTATTAAATAAAAGAAAACATTTTCTTATTTCATTTACCTTATCATAATAACCTTAGCCGTTAGCTGGCCATAGGCCTCCTTTAATCTTTTCCATGAGTGTGATTTCCGTTTGAAGTGTCCTAAATTCAACGATTTATATGATTAATATTAATTTTGAGATGTAATAATTTTATCCAAGTAGGAATAAGCAAACTTGGTAACTTCAGATACTAAACTAAATAAAAATTACACAATTACGCGAGGGAGGCCTCGCTTTAATATGTCATTATTCTCGAGTACAAAAAAGGTGCTGTGTGACTGTCAGGGAATATTTATTTATTTAATTTACAATGGAAAATCTATTGTTTGTGACGTGATCGTCTGCTTGTTTGCCTGACTATTTAACTCATTAACGCCAATGACACCTAAAGGCGTCAGAAACAATCGATTTTCTATTATGTCCGGACTCCTGGCGTAAAGGGTAAAAACAAACAAATGTGTTACCGGTTATTAATAAGCCTAACGAGTTATGGGGTACGCGATGTTGTGTCATGAATATATTTTGTAGAGAATGCAATACTAACCTTTACACTTTTATTTCATTTTACAATAAACATTTACATTATCATTTTCATTATTTTCACTTAGATATCACTATGCATTTTCATCTCTTTTATTATCTTTCCGAATAATTTCGTGTAATTTTCTTTACTTTTATGCGTTGACTTCTCGCGTTTTACACAAATAACCCATTATAAGCCTGCGAACAACGCATATAATTAAGTATTTCACATTCGATCCTTTGAGCCTCAATTACTTATATCCGGGAGTAGTACTTATACGTACCGGACACGTGGCATTTCATCCCTTAGCATTTTTCCTTCGTTTTCCATTAAATTTATTAGTATTTTCACCTTATTTGGGGTTTTAAATTAAGTTGTACCTTTATTTGACATGTTTATTTACATTTATGGCGTATCTTAGCAACGCTCAATTTACTCTTAAATTCCTTATTTTTGCTATACGACCTACGTTAAAATCTTATTAATTTCGAATCTAAATAGAAATCATTTCAAATTCGATGGTTGTCAAGGGTGCGATATAAATAGAGGCCTTTGGCTACTGTACGGGTCTTTTCACCAGATTCTTTTGGATGGATTCCATTCTTTGATACTCTCATCAGATACTCTTATTATTCTTTCACCAAGTTTCTTGCTGTGTTACCTACTGTGATATTTTGTGATTCTCTTGTGATTCTTTGGTTTCTTTTCGGGAAATATCTTGAAATTCTTACCGGGAGAGACCTTACGAAGTCTTGCTTACGCAACTCGCATACTAAACCAAACTTTCATTTACATTCCACAAATCGCTGCTGCCGCTGCTGCTGCCGAGGCTGTTACGTGAGAAGCCAAACTAGTGGAGCTTCGGGTGTCCTATCGCCGGAGCTGACGCGCACCAGGTGCCAGTGAATCCCTGGAAGCGCCCTAATACTACGCGGCTCTGTGGAATCAAGCCCTCCACGGCGCCTCAAACTCACTGCCCGCCATCCTGCTCATCCCGCGGTTTACCGGTGCATCCTAAGCTGTAGAAGACGAACAAGGAAGATTCAAGCTACACACTATACACCATCATACATACCTCTCACTTTACACCTCCACTCATTCCCATCCACGCTTAGTTAATTTGTATTAGGTCTTTTATATTAAATTCCATATCCCTCTATTATTGGTCTTCTCATTTGTCGCTTCACGACAATTTATTTAATTAATTATTTCCCAGTTGCCATAACGATCACGTCCCGTGTTTATACAGCCATTGCGGATATTGAGCAATGCTGCTAATATTTTTTTGTTGACGCAGATTTCATATATTCGCCATTTATGTTACCAGTTTTTTGGAAAATAAATGGTTTGAAAATATTATAGTTAGCACTGGGATGTTTTCACAAAATCTTGTTTTAGTTTGTTTGTAGCTTTATTTTATACTCTATGCCCACCTCTGTATGTAGTGTTACAAATAATGGTGAATAAGTTATTATCAAAATATTTATAAAATATTTTTGGTGACAGTATAATTCTTGTATCTACTGACAGCAAAGAACGATTATTACATTTCAGTGCATTTATACATACATAAGCTGAAGCCTTAGCCTAAGATAAAGCTAGATATTAATACAGAAACAAAGGTGCGCAGCTACTCGTATCGCAGGCATACAGGATTATCCCAGTTTACACAGACACTATCTTTAAGATTTGGGTTTTGTTGGCATTATTTACATTTATTTCCCGTATAAGCAAAGATTGAGATACATAATTATAATAAATCAATAGAATATTAAAATCTTTCTTTTTTTTTCTTCTTATTAATTTTTCAAAAACCAGTGTTGGCCATGGGTCTTTTTCATCCTGCGCAAGATATCTAATTCCTTGTTGTGGTAAATCTTTGGGGGAAGGTCAAAGGAGTGGGTCATTTGCTAATGATTACACACAAACACACATCTATTAAATTATTATTGTTTACTTTAAAAAGCGTGTGACGACAGAATACAAGTGTCACCAGCCGAAGTCTCAACTAGGGCTCCGTAAGAGACTATCGACGAATGTAAACAACAATTTATTGTTTGTCAAAATTAAGCTTCCGTCGCACTAACTAAAGGAATAAAATTCTGATTCATTATTTCCGATGAAAATTCAACCTTTATTCATTGAAATTTCTTATTTCAATTTCTTCTGTATAAAAGAAAATACAGTGAAAGAGTTTTTGCAAACTTGTAATACGTCTGGGCTCAGTCGTAGTCTCATTTCATAGCATATAAATTGTTTTCAAAATTAAGTACGCTGTAGCTTCGGAGTTTCTTACCGTTTATCTTTACATAGCTATGGATGTAAGTTCTCTAAGGATTTAGTATAAAAGTTATATTTATGAGTATATGTATAACTATTGTGAAATTCACACACCTATTCGATAAATGATCAATCAGGATCAACAGGAATGGGTTCAAGTAGGTGAACTTTGCCCCTCACGATCATGACAAATGCAAAAAAATATACAGACGGTGTAACTTTCGATTGGAAAATTTTAACAACTGTACCGGAGAAATAATGGTAGAGTTACAATGAAAAAAATAGAATCAACAGATATTGGTTTCTTTCAACCCTAAATTTGTCAACAGCAGACTGTACCTACCACAGATTTCCCAATACAGGAGATGGGGCAAGCCGCGTTTAAAGTGCGACAACTGTAAGCTCAACGAGCATACACTGGCTACCAGTTTACGCTCTGTGAGACGAGTCAAGATGCACGAATATTATAAGAAATTACCGTTTTTTTCCAAAATGCCATCCTGTGCAATTGTAACATGCCATCATCGCAATGAATCAGTAAATTTACCAAGAAATATAATAACTTTTCACAGGTAAGAACCGAAAAGAAATTGCGACACTGGGACTGCCTATAGACTTGGCGGCTTGTCCAGTCTAATGTATATTCTGATGTCTGTGGTACCTACCCTTCATATACATCTTCAGATTACCCTTAAATTTACAAATATTGTTGTCATATCAAAAACTGCAGTCTTTGCTTTACCTTCTAGGAACCAAGCCTTTAAGGAAACGCAGTATATTAGAAAGGACACTATTTCAGCACGGGCGTAAATGATTGCCTCTCATTGACTTAATCTTCCTACCCTACCTACATCCTTCACAAGGATCAAGCTGAGAGGTGAAAGTGGTAGATTCTGGCAATTAACCTTGTAAGTAGCGTCGTGTCGAGTACTTTTCTCGATTTAATCAGGTCTTTATTTTCGGTAGTGGTTAAGAAATGCTTTTTGTAAAAGTAAGTCTTATTTATATAACATTTGGCTTGGCCTTAATTTTATTAGTCAACTTTAGGGAGGGACTGTGTATATTTTGCCTTTGTAGGAACCTTAAGCTCTAATTTTTATTTGAATCTATAATGAATTGACACTAGTTAACCTAGGTCTTCCCCATTTTGCGGCAGTTATCCCAGTCCTCAATTGTCCATATCAAACCTCCACCAGTGATCTTTCGCAGGTCGTCGAGCTATCGCACAATAGGTGAAAAATCTATCTTCCCTATCATAGATTCCCTATCGTATATCTATTAAAAACTACTTGTGCCTCTTAGTGGGTCGGACATATAATGCACTGATGATGATGATGGTATGTTTTTATAAGCATTAGTATGAAAATGTTTAAAAATGTGTTAATTTTGCATAATAAAATACATTAGATAACGTCCATCTAAAATTGATTAGCTTTCAAAATCAAATGCTACACTTCATATATACTAGAATATGATAATCATGGAGTAGGTATTGTAATGAATTATGATGATTTTAGAGCCAGTATACTAGCAATGGCAACGCACAGCTAGTACATCTAAAACATTTGATGCACCCACCGTGCCTCTAGGTGGACTACAAGTCCATCTTAAGTGCTCAAAGAAAAAAAGTTTATTAAATTCCTCTTCAAAAAAAACCGAAAGCCTTATTGCTGTCAATGATTTTGATACACTTGCTTATGCCCTGGCCAAAAAAGTGGGAAGAATTACAACAAAAAGTAAATCATTTGAATAACCATCCTAAGGAGGCACCAATGCTTCAAAGTCGAACTTTTCCTGTAGTTAAGGCTCTGTGAACAGGCCATTGAAAACTAGTAAGTCAAACAAAACATTGGTTTCCTTTAAGACTCTATGAAAGGGAAGGTTGATTTCACATCCACAGTGCATCGGACTGGAGAATTACCTACGTTTTTTAAACGCAGTTTCCACTACATAAATGTTTCGCCCCCAAACCACGGTGTTCTTACTTTATTGTACAGGAGGCAAATGAGTATACGGTTCACCTGATGTAAATTAACACCGCTGCCTATGAACATTTGCAAGACCAGAGGTCCAAGAAATGCGTTGCCGGCCTTTTAAAAGAGTGTATGCTCTTTTTTTGAGGGACGCCAGGTCGTATCGCTCCGGAAATGTAACCAGTGGTCGTCGGGGTAATTGCCATAACACCTAATGTACTATTAATTTAATCTAATTATTTATCAGTCTATCACCATACGTTTGTAAGTGATTTCAACCGGACGGCCTAGCCGCTTCATCGTCAATCATTAAAATATCTAAAACAAGTGTTTCTTTTTTAGTCAAACTATCGACGTAAAACCGTTCGACCTGGTTTAGGCAAAATGTATCATCATCATCATCATCATTACAGCCCAATTAAGTCCACTGCTGAACGAAGGCCTCCCCTAATGATTTCCACGCGGACCGATCCCTTGCAGTTGACATCCATCTGCTACCCGCCACCTTAACCAGATCATCCGTCCATCTTTGGGGGTCGGCCTACGCTTCGCTTTCCGTTACGTGGACGCCACTCGAGAACCTTTCCGCCCCATCGGCCATCGGTTCTACGCACTATATGCCCTGCCCACTGCCACTTCAACTTGCTAATCCTCTGGGCTATGTCGGTCACCCTAGTTCTCCTACGGATATCATCGTTTCGGATTTTATCGCGTAGGGAGACACCTAACATAGCCCTCTCCATAGCACGCTGAGCAACCTTGAGTCTATTCAAGAGGCCCTTAGTGAGCGACCACGTTTCGCTTCCGTATGTCATAACTGGCAACACACACTGGTCAAAGACCTTCGTCTTGAGACACTGAGGTATTTTGGACGAAAAGATCTGCCTTAACTTCCCGAACGCTGCCCATCCTAATTGGATTCGACGAGAAACCTCCTTCTCGAAGTTGGACCTACCCATTTGGACTACCTGTCCCAGGTACACATATTCGTCAACAACTTCGAGGACAGAACTTCCAACTGATATCGGTATAGGTGCGACATGGGCATTAGACATGACTTTCGTCTTGTCCATGTTCATTTTAAGACCCACCTGTTGAGAAGCTCCGTCTAGGGTTTCGAGCATAGTGCTTAAATCCTCCATGGATTCTGCCATGACTACTATATCATCGGCAAATCGAAGATGAGTGATGTACTCGCCATTCACGTTGATGCCAAGTCCTTTCCAATCGAGCAGCTTAAACATATCTTCCAACGCAACTGTGAACAGTTTCGGAGAAAACAAAATGTATATAAAACCCAAAACGTATGTTCTTTCTAGGTAGGAATTGAATGCAAACTGTGTAACAACTGAGCCATCCAACACGTAATTATAAATTGTCTATTCAATTTAATTATATGAGATCTGGTTTTCTTGAATACTTTTATAATTCAACATAAGGATCTGATATCCATCCGTTGAAGTTTCAAAAATTTGACGGGAGGAGCTTTAGTTCTGCTCTTAAAAAAAGCAATGCTTCGCTACCGACGCTAACGGTTTATATCCTTTTCATAAAAAGCTGAATATAAATATTTCCTTTCATTAATTATTTAAAATTAGTACATGCAAAACAACTTGATGACTGTCTGATCATTAAATAAGAAATACTACAAAATGACATTTGCTAACGAAATATATACTAAACGAATAATGAGTACTAGATTTATTTATTATATAATAAGGCCGTAGTTTTTTTTTACGATCTTAATGGTTTGTAATAAAAATAATCACAGTATAATGAATTAAATTAATTAAACATACTACAATAAAGAGTTTATTTGGTGGCAGATCAATTAGCATTACGAGCAGGTAGTGGCTGTTAAACTTCAATGCTGTAAATCATTGGGAAATTCCCTAGACTGTCTATGGTCAGCATCGTCAGATCTAGTACAGACCTTCATTATACCCCCTTTACTTCACTAAATACCCCGTAGATATACATGTTGAACGAAGTTGTGGCAATCTCGCCAACACGGTGGCAAGTTACGGTTCGAGACCAATCCCCAATTCTTATATACCCTAACAGGGTTCATCCCAATTAGACTAAAGTCACTCGGTGAGGCTTTAGTTCAGGTAAAGACAAAATATTTATACTATTTATTGCACATGTATCAGTATGCTACACTTTCACATAGTCTTATGGGTTTTATCAACATCATCAGCTCATCAAACGTCCCCACCAAGGGCAAGAGCTTACCCGTACGCGGGTGTTTAGGCCTTACTCGTCCACGCGGGCGCAGTGCGGATTGGCCAACTTCATGCACAACCTTTCAATCTCTTCGCAAGCGTACGCAAGTTTCCTCACGATGTTTTCCTTCTCTGTAAGAGCATCGGATGACGTACATATAATTTTGAAAAATCGAAATCACATTGGTACGTGTCGGGGTTTGAACCTTTGAATAAGAACTATTTTTATACATTTGTAATTTAGGTTCTGATAGAAAAGATTATACTGGCGATTTATTAGTAACAGTTAGTTATATACTATCCCTATTCTACTGCCTGTATAGTTTAGTGACCTGGTCGTTGATTGTATGGTGTCTCGTTTCAAATGCGCATCGCAAAAGAATGAAACTCTTTGCCTCCTTATGTGTACCCCGATCATAAAAACCTGGCCGTCTTCAAGGCAAGAGTGAATACGCTGTTTCTAAGCAGGCATGATCCACCCTCGGCCGCATTATCACTTACCATCAGGTGAAATGGCGGTCAAATGTCTACCTATAGTGATAAAAAAATTAAAAAAATTAGTGTATATGTAATCCAGAGGCTGTGTGGTCGAATCCCTCTGTAAATCAGCATCGCGGTACTACACTTCGGTTAATACGTCATTGTGCTGAGTTGGGAACCTTTCTAGTAAATGTTGGTTATAAGTTCAGTTCATTGTGTATTTTTCTTTGTGCTACATAAAACTTTTTTGTTTCTTTTCCTATTTCCGTAGCAAAGATGCAAAGTTGAAGACACTTTGTGCAATTTACCCAGTTCAGTTTGGATTTAGAAGTCTTAAAAACATTGCCGTCTTATTTTCTATAAAAAAGAAAGTTTCTTCTTCCGAAAGGTATGTTTAGCCATTGGTTTTCGTTGCCAGCTGATGATCTTTTTATAAAAATTATGGCCATACGGCAATTTAGAAAGTTTTAATAAATTTGTTCCCATTGTGTATGCATCAGACTACGGTCTCAATAATAAAAAAAATAAAGTGTATTTGGTATTTAGGTCATTTGAATTCTAGCGGTTTAATATATCTTCTCAAATAAAGCTTCTTGTAAAACAATGCAAACATAACATAAAGTCGAAATAAACATGGACTATTAAATGTTTTTTATGCACAAGTACCCTCCAAACAAAGTAAGATCTTTAATCTTTCGTAGAGTGGAGATTGCGTAGGTAGGTATTTGATACTTCAGACAGTTAAAGTGGAAACACAAAAAAGTAAACAGATTTAAACGTAGCTTCATTTATTATAAGTAAACTAAATAGTATACAACGTATTTAAGAAGTTAAATGAAAAGCTAAACGTTTGGGTTTTTATGAAATATCAACTAACTTAGATCGAAATATCAAAGTGGTCTTTAAATATTCTATGTCTCTACGTAACTTGAAGATAGCAGTACCTATGAAAGGTTTATTGTAAAATCCAAATTACGTAAGAAATGTTAGAAGGTGGAAATGAGGGCAATTATTGTCTACATTATGTCAGAATTTTAGTATATTTGGTTTTGTATCTAAAACATGTTTACGCCTTTCACTTTTATAGCTTAACACGCTACAAAATGTCTCAGATAAAAAAGCGACAAAATTAAGCAATTAAACATCTTATAAAACATTGAAATGTGAAAATTTTCGAGAGCGTATTTCATGGATCAACGTTTAATATTTGTTGATTGACATTTGAGATTGAAGTTGAAACTTTTCATTATTGAGAAATTTTTTCGATATATTTTAAAATGAACTCAACAAACAGTGCTCTGTAGTAATAATTTATACAATAACTGTTTACAACTGGGAAGCGTATCTGAAAAATGTTATCTGTAAGCCTATGAGTTTTACACCCCACGGACGTTGATTGCCTAACGGCAATAAAGGGCTTTTTATAATGACTTTTACATCGTTGGCATTGTTTTAAAGCTGTTTTATCAGAAAATAAAGCAGAATGAACATAGCCTACGAGGTCTTGTTTATTATTCATAATGTGTTTTAGTGTCAAATCTGGTGTCTCCAGGCCTACGTAGAATATTAGTTAGTGGCTTTGGACATCATAAGCTTGAAATCTGCTTATTATAAATCTAACTCTCAATATAACTTTTACTTAATAATATCTATTACGCTTTCGCGTTATAAGAATTAATAAACCCTAACATTATGATATTGGCGTTTTGTTGAATTGACCACTTAATATCAAATCTCTTCTTTGGTTAGGAATCCCAATTACTTTTTTTGAACTTCCACTTCCAGCACCGTACTCCTCGGACCTTACTGCACAGATTACCATTTTTTAATATTACTATCAACTTTTCATACATAACGCCAATTTCTTTAAAAAGCCCTCATATATTGACTCAAATAATTATACTGAAATTTTAGCATTGTTAAAAAAGGTAAGAATAATAAAAAGATTTGAAAATTTTCGAATAAGTTTGAAATAGCAATATAATATCTGTTAATTGTATTTTCATTTTATATTGGAGACGATTGGTAAAAGCTGATAATTATCATTAAATAAAGAAAATCATTAAATATGAATTAATTTACAACTTATTCAATATTTGATTTATAGACTTGATTGAAAGGGAGATACAAATGAAGATAAATGTATTGTTTTGGGACCTAATAAACCAAGAATAGTATCTGGGCTGAGCAACATTTTTCTAATCGAAGTTAGAAGCTTAAGTTATTAAAAATATTAGTTTTATAAAATATATATATCCTTTTGTAAAAAGTATCGATACATAATCATATCGATTTATAGATCAATTTAATCAACTGGCTAGATAATAAATTAGGTGGTGGGCAGGCTGTAACAGAAGGTGTGGATGAGTCCTAAAAAATCATACTGTGAGTATTTGAAAAGTTGAAGTTACATTAATGCTTGGTTTAAATGAACCCTTGCGATGTAGTCAAATATTCAAGCCCGCCACAGTCATATTATTTGAGAAACAAGCCCCACTTTATGACATTGGAGCTCAAATACAAATTTCATTACACATAACGATAACTTGATTAACGTGTAGGCATATAAGTTATTCAAAGTAGATATGTACTTTTAAATTTTAAAATGGGACCTTACTGCAATGTACTTACCTTACTGTCATGAAGCAAACACCACAGACAAGAATACAGCAACGTATGCGGATCAAGCGAGCAATTGCATCGCTGATAACGAACGTAACACACAAACGTGTATGTCAGCATGTGAGGTGGCTACTTCCTACGCGGGTACCAGCAACTTTATGAATAAAAGTAGTGGTAAAACTGAATTATGGTATCCTAAGACACCGTTTGGTGAAAAAGCTATTCATAAAAAATCATCAGAGAAGATCTTGGAAGTACATGAGAGCACATGCAGCTCAGCTACATGTTGTTGTTCAGATGCCGAAGGTGAATAAGTGAAAAACAACAGTATTTTTGGGTTTATATTTTGTTATAATACATTTTATGACTTAACATACATGTATTTACATAGTAGTACATACGAGAAATATAATATAAATATAATATAATGTTACTAAAGCACAAGCTTAGCAAATGTCTAATTCATCATCTATCTAGGTGAAAGCTTTTTTGAAGATAATATAAATGTTCGTCCGTTATTTGGCAAAAATCAAGAGTGTCCTTATAACGAAGGGTCTGAAGAGACCCGCTTGACCTTTATCAGATTTTTAATATATCACCTCTGTCCACATACATTTAGTAAGCCAGTTTTGGACATCTCGGCTGTGTATGTGTCTAATACCCATTCTCAAATTGTTAAACCCCTCCAGCAAAATACAATTTTCGTCTAAAGTGATTTCACCTGTAAGAGATCCTTGACGTCTATTTCCAAAACGAAACTATGATAACTATAACTACAATTAAAAATACTCACTTTCACACATGAATGAA
>PQWD01007719.1:0-20722 GCA_019425675.1 Leucinodes orbonalis | reverse complement strand
GTTCGGAGATAGATGTTTAAAAGCTCAGTATTAGAAACTCGCTAATTTCATTTCATTTCATGTCGCCAAGGGAAGTTGTGTTAAGCTTAGTTTTTTTTTGTAATTACAATGTTAGAATAGCACATTGTACAGTAGTGAAAATTACGTCAAAAAGAAGAAAGTGTTGCGCCGCTATTTTCCCATAATTTGTATGGAGGGAATCGGCGAGGAATCTGGTCTCACAGCTATTTAGGATTTTTCATTCATTCGCAGCAGAATGGGGCCTTTGTCTAGTTGGCTGCTTAAAATATTTTTTAAGCCCCGCAACCCTTTTACGCTCTGGGTGTCCGTTTGTTTATTGTCTTTATTGCAGGCCTTTGCCGACAGCGGAGCATAATATCTATCTCATATAATTTTACGTTGGTCATATAAATACTCAAAATTTTTTATTAGTAAGTAAGTACATGACATACATTTTTTGGACTGATTGGGACGTTTAATAATATAACCAGCCACATCAATGTTTGCTCTAGATTTTCATCGAGATTCAATTCGGTCGAACAAAAAATCTTTATTTGTTTCCACGCTACGGAATATGCGTTAGCTTTGGGCGAGGTTTGCTCTAATAACAAGTTTCCAAAAACAATTAGTCGGGCCGCTTTGAAAAAGTTAAGAATTTTATCGGCTAGATTTATTATATTTGAGGTGGATGTTATCGCTCGCTTCGATTGCGGCGCACCGGACCGTTCGTCCCCTAGAACACCGAGCTCCAGGTAGACCCGAACATTTATCGGCCATTTTAGTTTTTTGTCCTTACTTTTGTTATTATACGTATCCCTCGGATGTATTAATCTCGTGTGGGTCTGTCTGAACCGGTCATTACATAAAACTCGGGGCGTATTGCGTCCGGGTGCCTAGTTATTACGGGCATTCTAATGAAATAACCCGGTATCATTTACGAAATTAGGTATATCGCTAAATATTTTATAATGACGGAACCGAAATTTGTTGGGTTGGCAGCGTTTAAGCCGATGTTAGTGGAGCAAGCCGCGTGCGACGGGGTAAGGGATCTAATGACATAGTCCCTAAACGTTTATATCTGCTGCCATATCGGGTGAGTTCAGGCCGTTTAATTTATTTTTTCACGTTCACTTTGGAAATGTCACGCTCGGTCATTATCAGGTTAGCGGACAGTTTCTTGGCGTTCTAACTGGTATTTTGCAGTAATTCAATTATCGTCGAGTGAGTCACACAAACGGAGCGTGTGATAAAAGTTAGACGGACTGTCTCATCGTACGGAACTTGTAAATGACTTTTTTATTCTAAGAAATTTGAATTTGTACGACTATATCACACTTGACGGCGCACTTATCGTCGGCTCGGCACATTATGCCACTGACATATTGTCATAACATCCCATTTCATTTCACTTAGGAGAGTTGTCGCGAACATTGGCGGAGCGTGAGGTTTCGTTTAGAAGCGGAAATGAGAAGGAATTTCCCAAAGAGACCTCTGACAGAATAAGAATATTATTTGTCGTCCGAAGTCCCACAATGGGCCCGGCCAGCCGCTCCGCCCCGGAAAGAATCAATTATACAAACCCCCGGCCGAAGACATGTCGTCGAATGGGCGAATTGTTTGTTTAATAACATTTCGTAGCTACTATAAAAGTCCGACTGAAATATTTGTCGCTTTTGTACGCCTCCTTTTGTACGTAAATTAAGCGATAGACAGAAATTTTTTACGTCATTATATTCCTGGGGACGTCTCTGTTAGAGCGGATGCGTCAGTTTTTACGTATGGGAACGCTTCCTGTCCGCGCCAGTTAGGCTTTTTTAAGAGTTTTATCGTCCCCCACATAAAGGCAGCGATAAATTTTTAGCTTATAAATAATACATACATCACATGCTTGTTGTATGGGGTAAAAAATGGCAGTCATGTTTCATTCTTTAATTACTTAACTAACTCATATATCTGTTTGGACGGATCTATTTGATTTTTTATAATTTTATTGTTAGCTAAATGATCCTATTATGAAACAGCTGCTTCTCGGTGTATTTATATACGCGCTTTATTTGGAAGTACCTAAAGTTATAAATATGATAAATAATTGTTGGTATAATTATTTACGATAATTATGAAAAATATATATAAAGCACGTATTATAAAAATGTTATAATAAGAATTAAAAGTTGTTGAACTTCAATAAACCCTTTTCTATATTTGCCGTACAAGGTCTAGACGATGACTAGGTAGTTAACGAATAATATATTGTGCAAAAACTGCATTTAATTTACATATTTGATTTTAGAAATTTCCTTCCAAGGTCTTCCCCATTTCACACATATTTTTTATAGAATCAGTTAAATTGGACATGTTTATAATTTGTCGTGTAAATAAAAGGAAGGCTTTAATTTAGAGTGTGTTTGAATGACGCTCGTTACCTCCAGCGCTATCGAACGTGATGAGTTTACTTAAGATACCAGCAACACAGTAGCAGTCATATTCCCCAATAGGCCCATTTCTATTCCGTCGGTATAGCGCTAAGAGTGCCTTGAATAAGTCGCCGACGGTCGAATGGTTTTTAAATTTTACTTATCTTAAATAACACGTTCATAGTCTTTGGTAAATGTGGCTATTATGAGTATTTGTAAAGATAATATATCATATTACTAATAACGTTATGAACACTTTTTGAGAACTGGATGATTTACTCTAATAACAATCATATAAATTTTTGGGTAATGTTAGCTTAAGTTTTGTTCAATTTTGTAATTCTTAGTCCTCTTCATTAAATATATGTTTTTTGGAAAGACATACTCTGATATTATCTTTAATACATTAGCGGCAATTGTTTGTCATGGACCTTCCTCTACTTCGTATGCTATATATTAGTTTACTATTCAGCGTAAAATAAATAATAAGTTACGATAACTCATTAGAAACCTCATAAATAACAGTGTTTCTCTGTTCGATTACAGTTTCTATGATCGAAAATTTCTCCACTATTTAACGGATGTTATTCTTATTATACATAATTATAAACCTTCCTCTTCAATCACTCTTATTTATTTTAAGGAAACTGCATAAGAATCAGTTGCGTAGTTTTATAGACTTAAACATACATAGGAATATAGAGAGGGACAGAGAAACCAACTTTGTTTTATACTATGTAGTGATTTAAAAATCTACAAAATAGTTAATAGCAATTCATGATATCGTTTATTGATAGAGATACATTTTCAAGATATCTCTTGTACTAGGAACTAACTATAGGTATATCAGAGTATTTAGGAACACTTACACAAATTTTACTTTATTTTTTTTACCTAACAGTACTAATACTGTCGACGCGGTTGCATCAAATGGCCATTTGCGACATATTTTTGGCAAACGCACGTGTTACAGCAGCTTTCGACGTATGTGGCCAGGACCACACAAATATTTGCATGACAGTTTTTGGTAAAAGATTTTTTGTTGCAGAGCTATTTTTTAATGTTTGTTGCCCCTGCAATGCGTAGTTATTTTCGATGACAATTCTAAACGTTTTTCTCTTTGTGTGTACAGAAATACGTAAATTAGGTATTACTTTACTTTAACAGCCGGTAACATTGCACTGCTGGGGTCACGATCTCTTCACCGATAGGTTTCGCCAATCCACACTTCCAACCACATTTAGCATGCAGGTTGGAGATACCAGTACCTTTTAATAGTTCACACCCGTTCTCTACTGAACAATTTGTCTCTTTGTGGCCTTTTACACCACCCGCTACAATACTATGGTTGGTGGCAATTGTATTCTAACCTGCTGTCATCGCACGTTAAATCGCTAATTTGTTATCCGCAAGTCTCTGGATTGACTAAGCTACGATAAACTTCATCGTGCAACAAGTAGAATTATATGTATTAGGTGTTTTGAATGTAAACTAGTGTGTCTGCAGTAGGTCTTTCAGTTTATTCGGGCCGGTGATGAATCTTGCTGACTTGTCAATCCCCATCAGCGTAGCGGGTTACCGACTTCCACCGTCGTCTACCTCTAGGACCGTCGTTTACCCCCTTCTAGGGGGCTTGTGTCCAGTTGTTGGCTCTGTGGCTATACATCTTCCTTGTTTTAATTTATGATTTATTTAAATTTAGTCCTATGTTAATATTCAACTTATTGGTATGCGCAATGCACAAAAAATCGCTGCGTCTCGTTACATCGATGAATGGCACGCAATAAAACACTATTTTTATAGCCGTTTCCTCTCGCTTCGTTGGCATTCAACCCGGGAACTACCGAATCATTAAGGCTTATGTTTGTTGGGTTTAGGGTTCAATCATGCTAAATAGCAGCCTTTGTTATGCGGGGAGATCGCCAAGCAACTGAAGCTGAAATAATTTTTGAAGTTAGCAATTGCTACCAGATTATTTGCTGTGTACGTAGAAGACAGTGTAGGTATAGGTTATTTGCGCTTTAATCTCGCTTATTACTAAAACCATAAAGGTTATGATTTGGAGCAGTTGTGATCTGAGGAAAAGGGTGACATGCAAGCAAACTATGGGATTTAATCACCTATACTTTGTTTCAAGATTTCGATTGCACTTTGACACCTTTTTCGGCATCAAAGTGAAATTGCGCTGTTAATGGTCCAAAATACGCTAATAGTAAAATTCATAAGCATCAGTCTTAAAGTAGAGGTAGAACTGTTTCATTAATTGATTGCGAGTACAAATAAACTCAAATAATATGGGAAAAACAAACGGGTAGATCCTAATATACGACACAATATTTTGTTTTATATACGGAAAAGAAACAAACGAGCATATTTTGTTTTCAAATATATTTAGTGTGTGTGGAACTTACAGGTTGATAAATAAAATAAAGGTACACCGAGAAATCCTATTTATAGGTAGAAAAGAGGGTTGTTAATTTGAAGATGTTTAATTTAAAGTTTCTGTATACATTTACACATCTGCTAAAATAAAATATCACGTTCTCAAAATTGCGGTATAGCAACAATTCAATAATTTTATGCAGAACCATTTATCATTAGGAATGGTTGATCTTTGCAGCTTTTATGCTTTGTTTGGTTTATGATAATAGGTGTTCGTTTCAACGCGCCTGTGCCGCAGTAACGACGCGGTGTGAAACTTAACGCCTCTATTCTGACCATTTATTGAGGCACTCCGTTTAGCGAGCCAATGCCTTTTTTAATAGAGATTCGCCTCCGATATGTTCATTCTACAAATTTTGACACCCGTTTATTGCGGCGTTAATCAGTTTTGTTTTGGAATAGCTTTTTGTTCATGCACTGTGTACTCAAGACATTATGTATTATTAACGGACATGTGTTATTAATGTAATTAAATTTAGTGCCGATGGAATTCTTAGTTAGAAAAGCTAATTGACCTTCAATAACAATCTGTTTGTGGATTACATCGTGCCTGCTCATTGTACTTTCGACCGTTGTTGGTTGTTCTTTGAAACCATACTGGACTTGCACTCATTAAAAGTTATACGCGACCGCGAGTGCCCTTGAAACTCACAGGAGGCCGCGCTGGTATTTATCAGCCAACTCAAAAGTGCTTGAAGGGAAGTCGGCCTAGACCATTATTCCCCATTGTCCCTAACAATAAGATTAAACTAGCGGCCACCAACTGTAGATAGCGCTCTGACCAATTCGCGAGCGAACTGCTCCCGTAATAGTTTTGTTGTTATCGCCCGTAACCACTCTTTAGTTGCTTCTGAGACGATATTAAAAAGATTTTGGCAGCGAGCCACACTAGATATTGATCTTTATGCTTGGCCAGACGGCTATAGGAGTTCTCTAAGTGCCACGCCGGTTGGTTTAATGACTTCCCATGTTAGTAAGTTTTGGATACGATATTTTATTTACTTGGCGATGGATTTAGACATTCATGAACGTTGTTTTCTCCGTTTTCAAATATAATCACTTAAATTTTATGTGTTGGGAACTGGTATCGGTAAAGTTTGATGGATGAATTTATTTATCGCTGACACGAAGTTCGCATTATAGGCGGTTCTACGATTAGAGTTTACTATCTCAACACTCTGTCATAGGGCCATTAAAACAACTCTTCGGTGGTCGGCCCATATAAAATTTCATATTAGATAAAGAATTGGACAAAAATTGGGATAATTCAACGCAGCTGTTAGCTTATCGTGCGCGCGAATTGCTTTGCTCTGTTAACAACGCGTACAATTAAGCTGGCATGCGTGAAGGGTGACACCTGCCGTCGTATCAGTGATCGGACGTTACGGTTTTATAGCGCTCCTACCAAAAACAATGGAAATGGCAAAAAGTCAAATGCGGGCCGTGGGCCAGGTATGAAGGGTGCGGGCCGCGGCGGGGTTCCTACGCCCGACAATTTATGATTGCGCCGTGTCAGGGTACTAATGAACGCACTCTGTTGCTCTTTATTGAGATAACGCTCGCAATCGATGGTTGCGCCGGTATCCAGCCATTACTTATTGCGTCGCCCGATCTTGCGTGTCCCTTTATATATTTTTTGCTCAGCACTTTCGTGCCATGTAACTATTATTAACGCTCCACCACGAATATTGAACGAATGAGATAACATAATCCGCCAAGATATAGTAGTATTGTATTGCAGTCTTACAATAAGAAATATGATAGTTGCATATATCTGCATTAATAATGATACGACATTATAAATATAAAGGCCTTTATTACAGATGCTTACTGCGTTTTATGCTATTAACATTTCTTTTTAATATTCATGCTCGTCTTATTATTGGTTATGTTATACCTATGTTTTAATGTATATTGAAATTTATCATTTGGCTTCGTGTAGTGGAATCGCTTCTTGTGAAGGCGCAGTAGTTAAAAGCGATAGAGTTATTTGTTTTGCAATGTGATCAGGTGCGTTTGTAGAGTCGTTCTTTTTATTACTTCATAACTTGACGTGAATTCTTTGAGTCTCGCTTCTGTATAGTTCAATCTAACTGGCATGCCTTTTATAAGTACTTCTTGTTTGAAGTCTTTAGTTTTCGCATTGTACAGATGCTGGAACACATTCCGGCAGCTAATTAAAGTGAAGTACAAATTGGCTGTCGGTCCGTATGATGATATAAAGTTAGGGATTTAGCTTTGTAACGTTGTTTTTATCGTGAATGTTGTTTATGAATGAAAATATTTATTAATACCTACATGAAATATTTATGGTCAACTTTTTGCTATGATACTAACTGATAAATATTTCTATTTAAGTATTGATGGAATTTTCTATGAACGATTACCGACGATTTGAGGACTAAATAGAATATTATCATTCATCAAAAATAAAAACAGTACTGGAATGTGTGCGATTAAAAAAATATAGAAATGTGCCCTATTTTATCTATGCTAAAGATATTGACATGTGACATTGAGAAGGCAGACACATACATGCAATACATTAAGATCTCATGTCTTCGTCATGCGAGTCGTCGCGTATCTGTCGATCCGTATCTCAGATTGTACATGGCTAGCTGATATCATCAAATGTATATATGTATCATTGACTTACCTAGCCTGGATACTAAGATTTGTATTAGCCATGTATGACATAACATATTGTTCAAATATTTTCACCCAGAAAAGTGGTGCGGAATATTAGATAAGTTACCTTTTTTTGTCACAATGTTTATACCAAATTAAAGACCGTTTGTAAAATGCTCGAGGTTGTAAGATACCATATCTTAAAATTTTATGCACCAGAAGTAACATTTCATCTGAAACCCCAATGTCGTATGTCCGCTAGGCGGTCAATGGATTAGAAATGAAAGTAGGTATTAATAATGATACACTTTTACATAGCGGTTTTGAGAAACGAACGCAGAAACGGTTCATATTTTAATCGAAAATATCGTACAAATCTTATTCACTTGAACATATTGTGAATAAAAAATATTAGTATTGAATTCATACAATAAATCACAATCTTAAAATAAGATAACAATTATAATATTTTGTATTCCTTCGTAGACATATTATTCACAGTATCCATTGTTGAAATGCCATTAACATATTTGAAAAATCTAAAAGACAATATTTGACAAATAGATATCCCTCGTATCGTGACAAAAATATCCTTCTAAACTATTCGACAAAAGTAATTACGTATAGTCTGCTAATTTGTATTTTCACTTGGAACTCAAGAAAAGGTATACGTGTCATTAATATTGTGCCTCTAATTATAAATAACATTATTTTATTACCAACAGTCTAATATGGCCTGCTCTTAAAGTTTGTCCTAATGACTATCATTACTTTTTTCTACCGTGAGTTAAGACGTATAATGAGTTTCTTTGAAATAATGGACATTAAAAGATTGTAGTTCACTAATTTTCTAAGTTGTATTTTATTATATCATGTTGATTTATGAACTATTGTAAAATTGGTAAAAAAACAAGTTACTTCATAATAAAATATTATGTCCACGGACATTCAAGCGCATCTAGCCTCATTTTAAGCGTGAACTTGTACTATGGGTACTAAGAAACGGATGAATATACTTAAATATTTTTATACATATTATACATAGAAGCCAGATTTTAATAGCGTTTATTATTGAATTCATAGATCACGTTTTAGTTTGCAGGAGTGAAATTACTATCCACTCGAAGGATTTAAAAGGTTCTAAAACATTAAGTATATTTTCATGAAATTTTTTTTAAACTAATAACTGTTTTGTATTAACTTTTCTTTATAATTGTCGATTGGGCATCTGATCCATAACCATTTCACATTGACTTTCACGAATGTCTAACATTATTCACACACTACGACGCGTAATCAAAATGAAATAAATATTTGTCTGAAAACACACAAGTGTGGACAACCAATCCGTTGGTCCAAGTCATTATCAGGGATACTATCGATAATCGCTATTGTTCCCAGTCATCGGTACCGCGTTTAACCGTTGTTCACGTTAACGTGCCACTTGATGAATGGCCCGTTGATCCCTGGATATGTTTATCTGCCAACCGTCTTATAGGACTTGTCATTCGTAGTGATAATCTTATTGGAGATCTCACGGCGCCGGTTCGAATAGCAATCGCCGCAGTGTAACCGGACGGGACGGTAGCGATATGCGGGTGTGCTATGTTGTTGATTCGAAAGTTCTGGTATGATAATGGAATGGAGAAAAGAAGACTTTGACTGTCGTGTTTGGATGTAGGGATATAATAGTTGATAGAGATTTATGAACAAACAATTGTTTGGGTCTAAATGGTGGATCAACGGACTATTTCATGCAAAAGATAGGTATCGATAATTATTTTTTCAAAGAATATCCTAGGCAGGTGCCTAGGATATTCTTTTTTGGTTAAATAAAATTCACCTTGTTAAAGGAATATTAAAAATAAGAAGTTAGTTACTTAGATGTTGGTAGTTATTCTTCATACAAAAATATGTAAGGCTAAATACTTAGCAAGATGTCTTGCCTATTTAAAATTAATTTGTATAGTGGTGTGTTCTGTTTTCAATGTTTTATTTTCCAATAGAGCTATGGTGTTCCAGTTTATTTTGTAAAGTTCCTATAATACTCTTACAAGCACCTTGCTTAATTTGGAGCCGGGCTAAACTGTATTTACCTATTTCAAAAATATGAATCCATCACTACGAGATAATCCATATTTTTTCTTATTAGACTCTTAAAGTTGTAAAAGCTATACTTGTATGTACGTTTGTTAATAATTTTAATATTAGTTTTTATTTTGTTACAGGTATATTCCATATACGGTCAGGTAAATAAGAAATATTACTATAGGTAGGTATTTCACGTGCAAAATGTTTAGAAACAATGTAATAGTACGAAATCACTTCACACAAAGTATTTTTTAATGTGAATAAGTGAACGGGACGGTCAGTGCGTTCACCTGGTGGTAAGTGATACGCCTGACCATGGCAAAAGCAGTGTTGAAGGAAATTGATAACAGTAGGTAGATTATGATCCGCCAACGCTGCTCTGTGCCCGGCACTCGAGACGACAGCTTTTCTCATTCCCAATAATTTTACTAGCTAGGTATAGTCCCCTTATCCCGAAACACAGTAATGCAAAAAACTCGTATTTAACGAGACGATATCTTGCACGGTGGTACCTACCTAGAATACTCAGTATCGAATCTACCGCCTGCATTTTTTTTTTTTTTTTTTTATAGTATAGGGGGCAAACGAGCAGACAGATCACCTGATGGAAAGTGAATACTGCCGCCCATGGACATTTGCAACACCAAAGGTACTACAAGATGCGTTGCCGGCCTTTTAAGAAAGAGTACGCTCTTTTCTTGAAGGTTTGCAGGTCGAATCTGTCCGGAAAAACCGCATGCGGCAACTCATTCCACAATTTTGTGGTGCGGGGCAGAAAGTTTCTGTTAAAGCGCACTGTAGTGCTTTGCCAACTGTCAAGGTGGTGGGGTGGTAGAGTTGCCGCGTAGATCTATGGCGGAAAGAGGCGGCAGGGATCAGACCGAACAGTTCCCCGGAGCACTCCCCATGGTATATGCGATAGAGAATGCATAATGAAGCTACATCTCTACGCAGCGCCAAGGAGTCAAGCCTAGCCGAAACATCACGGCAATCGACAACTCGAGTCGCTCTTCGCTGAATGCGGTCTAGAGGAAGAAGCTGGTACTGGGGAGCCCCTGCCCAAAGATGAGAACAGTATTCCATTAGAGGTCGAACCTGCGCCTTATAAAGTTGCAGGCGGTGAGCCGGTGTGAAATACCGTCTCGATCTATTGAGCACGCCAAGCTTCTTCGAGGCTAATTTAGCCTTACCCTCTAGATGGCCACGAAACTGGACTTCGCTCGATATGTCGACACCAAGAATCTCGATACTGGCTGCGGCAGTTAAAGGAGTGCTCTCGAAACAGAGCGATGTGACAAAAGGCAATTTTTTTGCGGTGAATGCGCAAACTTGCGTCTTTTTGGGGTTAAATTGGACCAAATTAAGTTTACCCCAGTCTGATACTTTCTCAAACGACGTTTCGATTTCAGACACAAGTTTGTTTCGGCTTTCAATGACGTTTTCCCGAGAAATGTTAGCGCGGCCGGTGTATAACGCATCACCCGTACTGTCATCCGCATAACAATGAATGCCACTGATTTGTAGCATATCATTTATGTGCAAGAGGAACAGCGTAGGTGATAGCACACAGCCTTGCGGGACACCAGCATTAACAGACATGAGGTCAGAGCATTCGCCGTCAACTACGACCTTTATGCTTCTGTCAGCTAAGAAGCTAGTGACCCATTCGCATAATTTCTCGGGAAGCCCGTAGGATGGAAGCTTTGATAGTAACGCTTTATGCCAAACCCGATCGAAGGCCTTCGCAACGTCCAAACTAAAAGCCACAGCCTCACCCCTACTTTCGATCGCCTGTGCCCATCGGTGCGTCAGGTAAACTAAGAGATCACCAGCCGACCGACCCTGACGGAAGCCGTACTGATGGTCGCTAAGCAACTGGTGACCCTCAAGATACCGGAGGAGTTGACCGTTAATAATGGATTCCATTATTTTCGAGAGCAGGGAGGTAATGGCTATTGGCCTGTAGTTGGACGGATCTGAGCGGTCACCTTTTTTAGGGATCGGGTGCACCAAAGCCGTCTTCCATGAGGTCGGGACTACGCCGGAGGAATAAGAAAGCCGAAAGAGCCGCGTAATTGCCGGTGCCAACTCCGGGGCACACTTCTTGAGAACAATAGGAGAGATTCCGTCGGGCCCGCTCGATTTGTGGACATCCAGGGATAGCAGTGCTGACCGCACTGCTTTTTGGTGGAAACGGATGTTCGGCATTTTGGTGTTACACTCTGGCAAGATCGGCGGGTCCTGGCCCCTGTCATCCAGGAATGAGTTGGACGCAAAGAATTTGCCTAAGAGATCGGCTTTCTCTTTTGCGTTATGGGCCAATAAATCATCTCCCATGTGCAGAGGTGGAAAAGATGGCGCACAGAAGTTTCCCTGGATGGCTTTGGCAAGAGACCAAAAGGCGCGAGTTCCCGAAGGAAGACGTTCTAGTCGCTCGCCAATCCGAGAGATGTGCAAGGACTTCGCCCTAGTGATGTCTCTTTTGAAGGACCTGGAGGCGTGGTTAAACTTCTTTTTTAAGGCACTGGTGTTCACATCCTGTGTCGCCGCCGCAGCTGCCCAAGCCCGGTAAGCCTCCCCTCTCTCGCGAGAAGCAATTTTGCATGTTTGGCTAAACCAGGGTTGGCATTTGGCACCAATGGGAACCACAGAGGTTGGAATGAAAAGTTCCATACCCTGCAACACCACATCAGCAACAGCATCAGCGACGGCGTTGGGATCAACCAGTGCAAAGCAAACCCGACTCCATGGGTAGGATGCAAAGAAGGACCGCAATCCGTCCCAATCTGCTGACTTATAGTGCCACACTCGACGTCTTCGTGGACAGCGCGGTCGCACTGAGTACGCGAGTGGCACCATACTCCGGACAAGGCAATGGTCGGAGGAACCAAGAGGAGCACCAACAGATACGGTGTAGCCTTCGGGATGGGAAGTCAACAGAAGGTCCAGCAGTGAAGGTTCCTGGTTTTCCACATCTGGGATTCGCGTGGGCGTTGTAACCAGCTGTGAAAAACCAAAGGCCAGGGCGAAGTCATAAACAGATCTACCCGCATGATCGGTCTTGCGTGAGCTTAGCCATTCGGCGTGGTGAGCGTTAAAATCGCCGAGTATCACGATCTCTGCGGACGGGATCTGCTGTTGCACCAAATCTGTAGCCATTTGGATGTGCTCAAGGAGTCGCTCTGTTTCGGCATCACCGCTATGGGACCTATAGAGGCATGCATAGACGCGGGGGTGGTCGTCGCTATCTACACGTAGCCACAAGATGGAGAGATCCTTACCTTCAAGATTCCTGAGGCGGCGGGAGCTAATATCGTCTCTTAAATACACGCACACTCCTGCTTTTGGTATAAAGGAGTGTTCCAAGCTGTACCCAGGGTAGTGTAGGTAAGAGGTGTCCGCCGGAGACGATATCTGCGTCTCAGTTAAAAAGAGCAAAGCCGGCTTTGCTGTCTCAAGGTGGTAGTGGACAGCATTTATGTTCGAATGTAGACCCCTGATATTGCAAAACTCCACAACTAGTGTGGCAGGGGGCGCCATGTATTGTCTGCTCTTGCCCCGGGCATTTTTGAGCGCGGTTTTGCCCCCCCCAGAATACGTGGGGCAGCCTAGGCATCCACACTCAGAAGAGTTAGTTCCTGTGCCCGGATGCCCAGAGAGGGATTCTCCAACGTCAGTGCAGTTGGTACCCTCCTGGGGTAAATTTAAATTAAACTGCGCCATCATAAGGGGGGTGGGGAATTGGGCCTCCGGTAATCTCACTCACGCGGCGAAACACGACGCAAGCGTCATTTAACGCCGGTATTCTGTGAGGCCGTGGTATCACTCCGGTCGAGCCGGCCCATTCGTGCAATGCATGGCTCTCCACGTCAAAATGCATGCTTGTACTCGTACCAGGGCTACACTGGCATCCGTATTTACTTTTCATCTTAAGCTATATTGATGTGTACGTTTGATAGAAGTTTTGATGAACTGCCATTCGGAATTAATACAATCCGAACGATTTCGGTAAGTCCGTAATAGAGACTAGGTGAACTGAAACACATCAAAACCATACTGTCTCGACACCAATTAAAAATGACCCGGACACCATTCGACAAGGAAGTAGACTAATTGACGTTCACAAATTTCTACGTTCAAATTAGCGGCGCGGTATCCGACATCACGTCGATTTCTAACAAGACCCACTATATTCCCGTTCAGATTTCGAGATTATCTTGTACCGCGTCAACTGTATTCAAATAAGATATCGACACAATAATTTCCCGCAACTAAAAGGTTCCACAAAGCGAGGCATTCCGGTCTCGTCCTGTAACGGCACTATTACGGGCTCGTAATCGTCACCTCGCTAGTGATGTTACCGGATTTTCGGTTAATTAGATGAAATAGATTTTGCTCTCGATGGAATAAACGATACTGTTGTGTTTGTTATGAGGATTGTTTGTTAATAAATAATTAAATATACATATCCGATTACATACAGAGCCTAGGTCCCATTTTTCTTTTTATAAATAATAAAGTCTTATTTTGAAAAGTAAAGATTTTATATATCTCAGTCACTCAACGCGCAATGTAGCGAGCTATGCTTGGAGGTGTCTCTTAGGGATAGAGATCAGAAATGATTTAATCCGTGAGATAACTAAAGTTATCGACATAGCCCGCCGGATCAGCAAGTCCAAGTGGCAGTGGCTGGTCACGTATGTCGCAGAACCGATGGCCGTTGGAACAGACGAGTTCTAGAGTAGAGACCCTACCCGTATAGGCCTTCGTCGTCCACGCGACAACAGATAATATTTATATTAATTAAAGCAACGCCTTGATTCATAATTACCTACACCTACAAAGAAATTTAAATATTATTTACAAAAACCTCTAGCGCAATACAAAATATTAAGCACTCTAATGTACTGCACAGCGGTCGTACTTGAAAATGGTTCCCTGTCGCCAAAACGTTGTATTTAACTATTTAAACGTTGTATTTAACCGCTTAACTCGTATCCGATTATAATTGAAAAATATAATTATATACTTACAAACGGAAAACTCACCATACCAAACTAAATATCAACTAATTGGTACATGAAATTAACATGACAATAAATAACTTTGTCATGAATATCCTACAAAATGATGTTGAAATAAAACTTATCAAAGTTATTTTGCATTTTATATGTAGTCTTATTATGTATCATTAAAATTTGATTGGACACTTTACGAAAGTATTATCATTAACACGATATTCACCATGATAGTACACCAATTGATTGTGTTCTTGTTACAGCTAACGAATCCTAATTGATTGAATTGGCCCGATGACGATTCGTATACAAATTAATATTATTAAGGGGACTACAGCGCTTGCATACAAACGCAGCAATCTCAATTGCAGCAGATGAAATGGTTCATTTAATATGCAATGTAAGTGATATGTGCTTCAAAACGTTCGCTTTTCTAATATCTTAAAATTAATAACTTATTTGTCAATTGTTGCGGTACAAGCACAAGAAGTCTACATTTGTAAACTCTCGATCTATGGGCAAGCAAAAAACGATGAATGTTCTATAGGTTTTTCGAAAACATACGAGCAGATATTGGTCAAAACGTTTGTTAATTCCTAACTATAAGAGTATTAATGACATAGTTTTTATTCATTCTTTAAGGGCATAAGGCAAGCCCCTCCTTGCAAAGAACCGATGGCCGATAGGTTAAGGAGATTCTGGAGTATCGTTGTTGAAACAGACAAAGAAGCGTCGAATTCCTTAACCAGAAGGACCGACGAGTTGAAAAAATATGGTGATGGGTAATAATAACAGATATAGGCTTGCGTGAAAGTCTTTAAAGGAGGTTATGGATGATCATGGGACATTCAACCCTTAAACCGCTTGGAGTCTAGACACAATATAAAATCAATTGTTTTCTATTGGTTGTATCCGTCAGCGGTGTATGAAGAGTTCAGTCTTAATCATGACATAAAAATATCCCAAACTTATTATTTAACTTTCATTATATACTATAAAACAAAAGCTCAGAGTACTTAACCAAGGTCGTGGAAAGTGGCTTAAGGTAATTTTCCAGAGTAGGTAATCTTTAACTGCATCTAATAATTTAATGAAAATGAAAGCAAATACTATATGATATAGTATAGTAGCACAAGTATAATACTAAGTATATTATAATAAATGTTACGAAATATAAATAGTTGCAAAAATATCTTTCTTTAACTTCAAAATGGGTCAAATATGGGGTCATTTTTCTAGAATTAAATTTGTATCATCTGGCACGAAATAACACGAGTGAGAGACAAAGTGAACACAAAAGCTTTGCGTTTACTTCCATCGAGTACCCAAATGAAAATTTTATTTTAAAATAGAATAGGACTCCTTGCTTATGCACATTACAATAAATTAATTTAATAAAAAACAAATCAATTCACTTGATATACTCTTTATATCATCTTAAGAATAAGTATCAAGCTCATCCCTATTTGAGACATAGAATGGCCCGTCTGCCCGTTGAAACTGCGTGCATAACCTCTGCAAGGTTTAGTGCCCCAGTCAGCTATCGAACTGTTCGAAACCAAGATTAGTTGTCGATTAAGAAGCCAACGGGAACTATTGAAAGCACTTGAATTGATTTTATTTATTTTACATACATAATGTGCATACTACTCGTACTTAGTTCATCATTACAAAGTGTTCATATTAAGTGATACGAATTTACCTATATTCAAAAATGTTTTTATTGGTTCTGTCTTAAATATTAACTTAATATTTTGAAAGAAAAATTTGTATTTTATTGTAATATAAAATATAACATTAAAAGGATTCTGACGTTAATATTAAAAGCATTGAAAGTTTTTATATGTATCCTTATTACTACTTGTACGTTTTATGGTACGAAATTGATATATGACCAAAATTGCGATTGCAGCAAATAATATAAAGGTGAATGTTACCAAAATAAGGATAGTACAAATTCCTCACAAACAGGGCCGCAGGCGGTCCCCTGTTCTTAAATCAAATAACAGTGTCTATATGACGCCGATAGGAACTAACGAGTAAATCACATACCTTGGAAGTGTTTGCGGACCGCCCATCGGACTTTGACCCGATTTGATATTCTCCGTAGAGAAATAATATTAACAGAATAAGCGACTAGAACCAAACCCTCATGTATGTTATGGAAAGCTTGTTTTTAATTTAATTATTTAACTGACCAATGGCTTTTATGTTATAAGTGTACAGGACGGTCTGGACGCTCACCTGATGGTAAGTGATACGCCAGACCATGACAGAGCGGTATTAAAGGAGACCAACAACTGATAGACAGTTATTATCCTCCATCAATGTCGCACTGCGCCCGTCACCCGAGACAACAAATGTTAGGTCTCTTATACTCGGTAATTTCCACTAGGTTTTGATTAATACAAAGACTAGCTGTCCCGGAAGATGTTCTATTATCCTGGTCCTGTAGATCAATTATATTTTTACATTTAATATTGTTTTAATATAAAACAATATCGTGCAAGCGTTATATTTAAAGTGGATGCCATGTCGCAATTATAAAATACAAAATCTAATTTCAGCGTAATAAAAACATGACATATCAATAGAATATATAATATGACATATAGATAGGTACATTTACATATTTGTACCGTGGGGGGTCGAAATTAGACTCATGGGGACCAAGTGCCCATAATATTTATCTTGATTTGGCTAAGCTTTTGACAGAGTCATCTCTCGATACGAAGGTTGGTATTTATCTCGGGCAGAGAATTAGCCTAGCTATTCAGTACGGCAACGTGGCCAGCCTCTTGAGTACCTTTCCACATGATGCTGACCTCCACCAGATATTTACTTACAGGACTATAATTAAATATATTTAAAAAGAAATTCAGTCTATTTGTATATCTTTATGTATATAATTTTGAGATTGTAAATAATTTATTATAACATAGAGTGTACATATATTTATTTAATTTGTATTTAGGCTGTACCAACATAATATTTTATCTATGCCCGTCTTTAAAAACAAAAGAATTTATGTTAAATTATGGTCTGCGGTATCTTTTACTCATTTTCACCTTCCGTAAATAAGCCCGGCTAGCTCAGTCGGTAGAGCATGAGACTCTTAATCTCAGGGTCGTGGGTTCGAGCCCCACGTTGGGCGCATATTTTTTTATATTTTACTGCACATTGAATCTAACTATCGTACATTTTATTTATTAATAAGTTAATTTTTAAGTAATAAGAAATGTTTTCTTTTAAACGTGTCAAAACTTATTGGGCAATCGCCTAGGGCACCGTTACGGGGTCATCGGATGGGCAGACAACGCAATATAAATGTTTCCCACGATCGTAGTCGTGTACACTACACACTCAATGTTGACTTTAGTGACGCTTAATAGCGTCTCGGTTTATTTTGGGCTGTATCTGTGGACCACTTAATAGCTGTCACTATGCACGTTCTTAATCAGATTATTATCTGTCTGTGGTATGTCCGCACGGTCGAGTTTTTAGCGTTTCAAAATGTTTACTGAGAATGTGTTTGCATAATTGCCTAGTAGCCGTTTGTGTAAACAGTTTTGTCCGCTACTTACTCTGAATTGCTCCCTTTATCATGTTAATTTTGTGTTTTAACATGATATTTTTAATCTTTAATTACACTCGCAACATTCTACTTTAATGATGTATGTAGTGTAATTATGTTTTTTTTTTGAGAGCGCTTCAATGATTTTCTACTCGGGTTTAATGTTGAAACTAGATTTTATCTATACTTCAACTAGTTTAGAGCAGAAAATTGGGAGCTAAGCATTTAATATTCATTCTTATAATTATGGACTTGTTATTTGAAATTTACGAGTACGGTTACCATGAGCTAACAGAAATGTCTAGTGTTGTTAAAGTTTATCGTTCCCTGAATTAGAATAATGTTATCATATTGAAAGTGATTATCGTAGCTCAATGGATTGAAAATTTTACTAGAAATATGAAAACAGTTAATAAGTATTTTATTCAGCATTTACCATAGAGTTATAATCATAGCATCTGCTTTATTTGCATAAAGTCGTATCTAAAAAGGTGTTCTATAATTGATATTTAGACTTGTTTAAAACTTCTTACTCTTCCAAATTAACAAAAAATGCTATCGTGCATCAACTTTACAAAAAAATCAAAATGGCGCATTTCGAAGTATTTGGAATGAAGATGGGAGTGTTGTGATAAATGAATAATTTTAAATAAACACCCTTTAAATTTACACCTAAGAATTAAGTGACCCTGTTTAATACGACTGGTTTTATAAATTCCGAACCAATGTGTGTCGTTATTATTCCATGTCGTTATTATATTTGTATGTGCAAAATTATATAGTGAATATTCGTTATCTCGTTCAAACATCTATACTGTCACACATTGGGCAATGATTCCCTAAACAGTCTTTCATTGTTGCTGTAACTCCAGACTCACCAGGATCGCGCCCACGCAACTTATTGTTATAACGTGTACCCCATTTGTGTCCACTCATTGTTCCACTCGGTTAGTATATCACTGTCTGTGAAACTGTACCATGGACCAGTATCCATACGGAACGCAACGCGTTTTATGTTAATGCATTGAATGCGGCTTAGGCTAAATGCGTGCTTAGCTTTTGGTTTATCCACTTCGGTTTGTTCATGTCCGGCATTTTGGTTGTATTATATCCTTCTAGGATCAGATGGTGGATAATATTATCCTCCATTGGGATTAAAGATAAGTCTAAGTTGATGTTTAAAAGTAAAATCATATTCAGAATCAAGAAGGTTTTACAAAACTGATTCGTAAATTTGATTAATTTGGAAACCTATTTTGTAATAAGGCTCATGTCAAGACATTACAATACATTAATAATAATAAAAACTGGATAAAATAACAACATTTCCTTTTATATATATACTTATCTAAAGAAGAATATCTTTATCATTACTTATATTTTTATTAAAGTAAAGATATGACATAAAATTGATTCAATATGACCTACTTAAATAATAGGTACGTAATAAATTACCAAACAATATTTTATTATACGTCATGAAATGAACACCAAAAATAAAAAAAGCCGTCATTGGACATTAGTTGCTTGTTGCGATGTCACTAATCGTTACGGTTGTCGTCCGATCTAGGATTTAAACTTGGAACTCGAGATCACAGGCCATCAAACCGTCAGACGGGACGACGGCGTCCAGTCGTTAAACCACGGATGGATTTATTTGTGAACGAAATATCTAGTCGGGTTAACCTGTGCACTAGTTTGCAAGTTACCGGGAATATGATCGCGATTGTGCAGCGGTGTGCGCTTTTGCTGACTCTCTGATTATATACGTGTACCAACTGAATTTCGGTCCGATAACAATTCCTAGTGCGTTTAATTTGTGTTGATCTATAACAATTTACCTGTAATTTGGGAGCATTGGGAGTATAGGTTATCTTTGTGCATGATATGTTTGTAATGATTATCATTGCAAAACGTAGGTTACCTATAGTTTTCGTACAATTTTAAAGAATTTTAAGCATATACAGATAAAACTCTTTTTAAAACTCTGTGTGGTAGTTGGGTACCTACTTGTATACTATATGCGGCTTCTATCATTTACCATCAATAGACACATTTGAAGTTTATATAATATATTAATATACCACTGATATTCACACATCGCCATCTAGCCCCAAGTTAAGCGTGAAGCCTGTTTTATGGGTACTAACAACGGAAACATACTTATATATAGTTTTGTTAATACATAACATATTAACATAGAAAATACCCAGATCATTATAAATAGACATGTTCATGCACAAAAATGTTTGTACTGCCCGGGGATCGAACCTGGACCCTTGTGTAGTAGTCGACGTCTCAACCGCGACACCAAATAAGTCATCAAATATATAATTATGATGATGACCATCTGGGACATCACGGTCTGTCTTTCCAAAAAAGTGCAGATCGCTTCTCGAGACATGCCGCACTTAACGATGTCATACGCCGGTCTCTTGCCACCGTCAACGTGCCAAGTCTACTTGAGCCGACTGGTATTGCAAGAGCAATGGCAACAAGGCCGAAAGGCATGAGTTTGTTCCATGGAGGATGGGCCGGGTGCTAGTATGGGATGC